>PVJI01002277.1:0-149770 GCA_004026765.1 Micronycteris hirsuta | reverse complement strand
GGCGGGTGTGGGAAGGAACTCAGTGTAGTCAGGTGAAACCTATGTTTGAATCAACTGCTTACTAGCTTTGCAAATGGACAAATGAAAAACCATTCTTCCCCTCTGGATTTTTATGCATCAGATGGAGAAGGTATAGAAAACACTTTAATGAGGACTGAATGAGTCAATAAACATAGTGCTCAGCACAGGGCAAAGTACATTTGTTCAAAAAATGTTAGTTGGTGTCAACACACTGCACTCTTATTATGACATATCCTTGGTCATACTAAAATTAACTGCATCACAACCTTTATTATATTATTTAAACTTTACTCTTCTTGGTGGAATTTGGAAGGCTACCTAGTTCCTTGGTGAGCTTTGGGCAGCATAAGCGGCATAGTTATACTTCATTTCAGTCAGTCAACTTCAAAGAGATGAACAATCTTATTCATTTTATTTTTTCCTTATGAGCTTTATTCTACTTTAAATTTTAATCATACCATGTCATTTTATCAGAATGGCCTTCCCTTTCATCATACTCAAGTCCTTGGCTCCTGGAAGACAGAGCCCTGCTTCTCTTTCTGCCACTTCTCTTCAGCACTTAGCATACAGCCAGGCACATAGTAGATGCTCAATATATTTTTCAAATGAAAATCTAGATGTATCATTCTTTCCTAATTATCTAAATAGCCATCCTCTCCTACAAGCCCCATAATGAATTTTTAATTTGGAAGTTATGTTTTCTCCCTGTAGGAAGACAAATTTATGCTTTAGTTGAAACCTTAAGTGTTCTATTTCTTTGTTCAAGTTGTTCTCTCTCTTGTCCAACATTTCTACTTCATTAGTGGCCTATTCTGATTGTTCTCTTTGTTTATCTCTTTCTACTATTAAGCCTGCTTAGATATACTGCAATTTTCCTTCATCTGCCTGCTGGGATTTTGGGGACTTTGGTGGGGCTAATATCTTAACCGAGGACGGTCACAAGAAGTAAAAGATCGTGCGGGCTGCCAGTGTAGCGCAAGAAGGATGTCAATCCTCCATCAAGGCATCAGAATGAAACCACTCTGCACTCTATTCACCCCTCTCCCATCTCAAGTTTTCTACAATTCAGTTCTTCCTCCATTTCCTGGACCACGACCAGCTGGCCCTCCCTTTGGAGATCAAGGATCCTTAAGGCCAGCTCTCTCCAGAGTCTTAACATGAGTGTGCAATGCTGGGCTCAAAGCTCTCGTTGGGCCCGGAGGGAGAAAGCCCTGTGCACTCACTAGCTGGCAGCTTCTGGACCCCACACACCCAGCCCCGGGATCTGCTAGCCTTGAGGGAATTGGGTAAGTCAGAGTCATAGGCCAACTCAATTTCAGAATGACATTTTCTGATGTCTTAGTCAAATTCTGAGTATTAACCATTATTTGTAGTTTTTTATGACTGCATATTTGTCCAAAAGTAATTATTCTCACCTATTTGATTATCTTGAGAAGAAGGAAAAAGAAAATTGTATAAGCTGGAATAAGAGCATAAGAGAGAAACCTTGCAAATTGTCTTTTTCTTTTCCCTCACTAGGAAAAAACCATTGCATCCAGAACAGCTAGCATGAGGACAGGGGCTTTTCTTAAGAATCTAAGTTAGTACTTAACACATGCACATGCTCAACAAACATTCGTTGAATAAATTAATAAATATATGAGTGAATGAATGGTGGTGACACAATTGAGAACTGAGAAGACTTTGGTCATATTTAAGCAATTGACCAGTAGTTTTCAAAATTTGGCTTAGCCTAAAAAGCTTTTGTTCAACCAACACTTACTGGGGAACCCCAATACGTGAAAGAGAGAAACTACGGTACTCTGACCGAAATGAGCACAGCGTAGCCGGACCATATTTTTTTGGGTGTCCCTGGCCATGGAGAGGGTTCCCCACAAACCATTTTATTCTGGTTACAATGCTGCAGCAGACAAATGAGCCTCCTGAATGATTATTATACTTATTTCAGCTACATTTATTACCAGTATCAATCACACCAGCTGAACCATTGGATTCAGTGAACTGCATCAATTATTGAGATGCTTTAAGTAAATGAATGGGTCATTACTTTTATGAGCAGCCTAAGCTAGTCATTAAGACAAAAAGATAAAAAGTCAGATCTAATGTAAAGACAGGCAACAATTTCAAAAGAAATGTAATCAAGTATTATATGTTTAATGTACAATTTTAAAAGAAGTTTAATCAATTTTTAGAACTTAACTAACCAGAATCCTTGGTAAACTGAATTTTCTCACATTCATTCATTAAGAAAGATGTAGATATTATGGCAATATGCTGAAATCAGTCAAAAGTATTTACATGTTATGTCTGTCCATCCAACACAGGTCTTAGCACTACAAAGGATACAAAGGTGTATAAAACAGCGTCCTTTGAATTAATTTGCATACAATTTAGCTGGGCAGACAAAATTCTCATGTGTGAAATCATCTGAAAAGAAAGAAGTGTTAAATTGCACATAATTAATTTCTTAATTATTTTAGGGCTATTCTGTGTAATGCAAGAATAAGATTTGCTGGTTGCTCCTAACTGCAATAGAGAAAGTGAGTAAAGAAAAGAATGAGCCCAGGGTTTCAAATTCCCAGCTCAAGCTCTGCATAAATGACCTGAGAGTCTCCATGCTTGATCTCAGAGATACCTTTGCCTCCTACAGCTACAAGGCTAAGATTTTTGAAAACCAAATTCAGAGTTTCATCCCGCAAGTGGCTGAATTACAATGCAAATTGAATTCCCAGCCTCACCAGGTATCCTCTGTTAAAAGTGAAGGCATTGATTGGGAAGGAATGGAGTCCTGATCATTAGATCGGGGACATTTTGGAAGATTTCAGTGAAATGAGAGAAATACAACCTGTAAATGTTGCCAGTAGCAGCAGTCCTTCTCCCATCTGTGAAGGACTGAAAACCCACCACAGCTTTTCCTTGTAAGGCACTGCTGATTCTCCTCAGGACCTACCACTGCCGCTCCCTTTGCTTCCAAACCTAAAGCGACACTCAAATCCAAACAAAGCCCGAAGGGTGAGACATAAATGTAACCCAAGAGTAGCTTCTCTACACAACAAA
This sequence comes from Micronycteris hirsuta, assembly GCA_004026765.1. NCBI lineage: Eukaryota > Metazoa > Chordata > Mammalia > Chiroptera > Phyllostomidae > Micronycteris > Micronycteris hirsuta. Next base: position 146,692 of record PVJI01002277.1, on the reverse strand, counting down.
AGAAGTGCATGAATTTTCCAATTTAAGAAGACAGAAATCTGGGAAGTAGATACTAAGGGTATGGGAGAATGGAAGAGGGAATGTAAAGTTAGATCATGCCAAATTTATTCATAGGAACCCCATTAAAAGGAGACAGAGATTCTGGACTCAGTGGTTTAGTTTGGAGGGTTAGGAAGAGTTCATACTTTGGTTGACTGAAACACAGACCAAACACATATCAAAAGAATTCAAGATGCCAGAAGTATCTTGGTAAACTATAGTGGAGGGAATCAAAAGGCTTAGGGAAATTGGGATGGTAGAGTTAATCTGTCATGTAAGACCTGCTCATTCCCACTGGGAAAATCCAGAAGAAAATCCAATGGATAGGATGACCCATTCTGTGCCTACCAGTCACCCTCTTTCCCCAGCCACTGCTGTCACTGACGTATGGGCTCCCGAACAAAGTGGCCACTCTGACAGGGATGGAGGTTAGGCACAGGTTCGGCAGCATGAATGTCCACTCACCAAAGCTGACTTGGCTACAATCACTGCTGAGTACCTGACTGGCCACCAGCAGACACTAACAGTGAGTCCTTAACAGAGCATTTCTTCCCAGGTGATAGTTAACTGTTGGCAGACGGATGACATTTGACCACTTCCATCACTGAAGGGAGCTTTGTTCTTACTGGAATAGGTACTCACTTCTGATACAAATTTGCCTTCTCTGCACACTTTTTCCAAAACTGCCATCTACACATACAGAACGTGCAGAATGTACACGTACAGAATGCCTCATGCATCATCGTAGTATTCCGCATAGCATTGCTTCTGATCAGTATACTCAATTCAAAGCAAATGAAATGAATCACTGGTATCAGACTCATGGAAGTCACTGGTTGCATCATGTTTGCAATCATCCTAAAGTAGCCGACTTGAAAGAATGGTGAAATGGCCTTTCAAAGACTCGGTTACAGTGCCCGCCAGGTGGCAATACCTTGCAGGGCAGAAGCGCAGGTTCTCTGTGAAGCTACACACGCTCTAAGTCAGCATTTAACACATGGTGCTGTTTTTTCTGTAGCCACGATTCATGGGCCCAGAAATCAAGGGGTGGACATGGGAGCGGCGCCCACTCACGATTACCCCTAGTGATCTACTGGTATGATTTTTGCTTCCTGTTCCTGTGAACTTATGCTCTGCTGGTCTCGAGATCTTAGTCCCAATGGAAAAAAAAAAAAAAATACTTCTACCAGGAGACTCAACAATGATTTCATTGAATTAGAAGTTAAGACTGCCACCCAGCCGCTTTAGACTCGCCATGCTTCTCAATCAACGGGCAAAGCTGCTCCAGCTGTGGTGATTGACCCTGACTACTGAAGGGAAACTGGGCCGCTACACCACAACGCAGGTAAGAACGAATGTGGCTAGAATACAGGAGTTCCCTTAGGGAGGCTCAGAACTACCAAGTCCTGAGATGAATGCCAGTGGAAAATGACAAAAACCTAAATCAGGCAGGGCTTGTAATGGCCCAGAACCTTCAGGAATAAACATCTGGGTCACCAACCAGGCAAAGAAACACAACTAGCTGAGGTGTTTGCTGAGGACAAAGGGAATAAAGAATGGATAGTGGAATAAGGTCATTTTAAGTATCAGCTAAAATCATGTGACCACTGCTAACCAAGGACTGTGATAATTACGAATATTTCACATATATATACACAGTTAACGTTTTGGCGTAATATTTAAGTTACAGAATAGCAAGAAGAGCGAGGTTCATCCCAGGACTCTGAACCCTAATCTAGGGTTAGGGTTAGTGCATTGTTAACTTGGGTGCAGGATAGTTGAATCACGTTAGGCCAGCGATTTTCAACTCCTTTTTTATCTCGCAGCACACATAAACTAATTACTAATATCTTCAGTAATGTAGTCTAATTTTTGCCAACCTGACAAAAAAAGTATAATTGTGATTCATCCCCACTGGACGGCTATTGTGCTGTTGCCATTTTTTTTATTTGACAATCTAAGGGAAAAAAGGTCAGTGCCCCTGACTAAATAGTCAAGTATTGCATATTTAAAAAATTTTTACAGCACACCAGCATGCTGCAGTATTGCTGTACAGGTATTTTGTAGATGTGACTAATATCTACAATCAGTTGACTTTAAGAAAGGAGATCATGTTTGATAATTTGCGTGGGCCTGATCAATGCAGTTGGAAGGCCTTAAGAGCAGAACTGAGGCTTCCTTGAGGAAAAAGAAAGTCCGCTGACGGACTGCAGTGTCAGCTCCTGCCTAAGAGTTTAGAGCCTGCCCTTCCCGAGGGTCTGCCCTACAGACATGAACTTGCCTACTCAGCCTCCGCAGCGGTGCTAACCACTTACTTATGATAAATATCCATCCCCGCCCCCAGAAGGTATCCAGCCATGTATTATGAAAATAGAGACATTTATTGAAGAAGATACAAGATACAAGAAACATTGTACATAGGACAATGACACCTCAGTCCCCTTCAAAGTAGGCACCTCAGGATCTCACACAGTTTTACTAGTTGCCATCAGCTACGTCGTCATATTTTCCTGAATCTCATCAATGATATGAAATCTCTTCCCTTTCAAAGGTGATTGAAGTTTTGGAAAAAGCCAGAAGTCACAAGGGCACCAAATCTGGGCTGTAGCAGGGCTGAGTCACCTGGGTGATTTGATGTTTCACCAAAAACTCTGCATGAGACCTGATGCATGAGCAGGCATGTTGTTGTGATGAAGCTGCCAATCACCAGTTGCCCAGAGCTGTGGCCTTCTGAATCATTCCAATAGATTCCTCAGAGGAATGCTCAAGCTTAACTCAAAATCTGATACAGATTCATTGCTCTACTCACTCAGTCATTTTGAATGCAACGGCCACACAGTACATATGCTCACTTAATAGTGTTTACCACGCCCACTGACTAGTACAGTGAAGTTGTCATTGTTCATGCATGTGTATTCTAGTCCACTCTCCTTGGCTGCCAGGGTACATCAATGTCGTACAAACCACTCTCATTATATTAACAATGGCTGTACTTTTTCCAGACAGACCTCGTGTGTGTGTGTGAAATAGAATATGGCAAGAAATATCCAGAGTTACTTTATTTATCTCTGTCTATCTATCCATCCATCCATTACCTACTGGCTCTGTTTCTCACTGGAATCCCGGTACACTGTCTTTTAGGGAGACTTTTGCTACCTTTGAGATCAATTTTCAATAGGATGGGGGAGGGGACAATGGGGAGAGGGGTCCTCAGGAACCACTATAGAGGACACATGGACAGAACCAAGGGTGAGGAGGGAGGCAGGGAAGGGAGGTGGGATTGGAGGGGGAGGGGAGGGTATGCAGACAACTGTAACTGAACAACAATAAAGTAAAATAAAAAAAAGTTTTTCAATAGGTGATCTGAGAGAAATGTTTGTTCTTTGATTGTTATAATTTTGCTTCATGTGTTTGTGTTATAAAGAAGGTAACAGTTTTTTAAGGTGCAGGGCAACTATTTCAAAACAAAGCAGCCTACCAGGAAAGGACAAGAGCTGTTAAATTATATATATTTTTTCAGCTTCTTTTATTACTGGGAAGGTAGGAAAACACTTTTAAATTTATTGGCAAAATCCTTTTAAAACAATTTGAGATTATTTCTCAATTCCTTAAAGAAAAATATTTCTTTTTGTTAAGATTTTATTTATTTATTTTGAGAGAGAGGGGAAGGGAGGGAGAAAGAGAGGGAGAGAAACATCGATCAACTGCCTCTCATGCACCCCCATCTAGGGACCTGACCTGCAACCCAGACACGTGCCCTGACCAGGAATCGAACCAGTGACCTTTCAGTTCACAGGTCTGCACTCAATCCACTGAGCCACACCAATCGGGGCAAGAAAAATACTTCTTTTATAGATATCTTTTTAATTTCAAAAATACTAGAAAACCCCATGCCTATAGTCACTTAAAGATTTACTGTACTTTAAAAAAAAGTAATATAAAAGTATGAGAGACTCCTGATTGCTTCAATACTCTCCACTGATAACTCCCATTTTGTATGAATTCTTTAAAACATTTTAATATGCTTATCACACACACACCATTTTAAAATAAAATATATTTAAATAAGTAAACTACAAACACCTAACAGCGTTATCATAACTAACTTCTTAAGTATGTAAGTGTATGTCTAACTTACTCTTTGAAAGTTAGAATCATATCCATTGTAAGCATATGCCGTAAAATAATCTTTTCCACGTTGACATATCCAATTTCTTTTACTCATCTTTATATCACTGATCGAAAGCACAGTACCCACCACATAGTAGGCCCACAATAAATACCCATTTACTAAACGAAGAAAAATGAATGTGTGTCGTTTGAACAGCAGTGATCTTATGTAGGACACTATAAAACTGAGCAAACAAGTCTCATCTAAAACTAGCCACTGCTGCTGAGAAACGAGTGTAACTCAGCCCTTCCACCACGCCCATGACCCCCACCTTACAAAAGCATGACAGAAACCAACTCATCTTAAAGGGATCAACATATTTTTTCATTATTTTTGAAACATAACTTCCCTTTGATCACATAACATTAGGAATAATTTAATGGGTTAAGAAAAAAATTGCATGGCAGACTTGGAAGTGATAAATGGTGAGAGATAGTTTATATAAACTTTGCGTTGCCTTTATTGAATACAATTAATATCCCTTCTATCTAATTCAAAAGGCAAATAAGAGAAACGGTTATGTGTCTCTTAAAAAAAAATATCACTGCTGGGGTGTTTGATTAATTTAGCATGTGCTTCTCCATTCCCTTAGGCCGTGCACCTCTGCAGCAGTACTGCTAACCTTTCCTGCCCGTTGGATCGCCTGAAGGGGCTTCACACTCATTCATATCTGGTTTCACCCACAGACACTCTGATTTGCTTGACCTGGGCAGGCCCTGAGCATTGAACATTTTGAAGGTCCCCAGGTGACTCCAACACACAGGCGAGAGTGAGAAGCACCTGTTTACGGAAGCTGAGCGGGGCTGCCAGCGCTCAGAGGATTGCCTCCCACGTGGCTAGTAGAAGACAAGGAAGGGAGGAGGTGGATGGGGTCTCAGAGAGGACAGAGGGAGCATAAAAGAGAAGAAAATTAAACCTGCATCGCATGGTGAGAAGCAGGTTGAAACAAGCAGGGACACTCACAACACAGCTTAAACCTGGCCCTTGGCTCTCAAATGGAGTGAGACTCATTGGCATGAGGAAAATTCTCCTGTTCCTTCTCTCATGAAAATGAGGAATCCTTACTGTCTTAGTTCAAACTGCTGTAACAAAACAGCAGAGCCTGGATGGCTTAAAACATGCAAATTTATTTCTCACAGTTCTGAGGATTGGGAAGTCCAAGATCAGGGTGCTGGAAGATTCGGTGTCTAGCCTTCTTCCTCATTAGCAAACGGCCATCTTCTACTCTCATCTGACTAAGGAGTCTGTTCTCTTTCTCTTGTTATAAAAGGACACACTGATCCATCACAGGGGCCATACCCTCATGACCTCACGTAAGCCCAATGACTTCCCAAAGACCCTGCCTTCTAATACCACTACATTGGGGATTAAGGCTTCATTCAACGTAAGAATGGGGGCGGGAGACACAAGCATGCAGTCCACACTGGTCACAATCTCAGAACTTTACATATTGGAATTGCAGCAGCCCTGGAGGTATGCTATTCAAAGCTTCAGGATAAACCTGCTTTACGTTCTAGTTCATTGATTTTCACCCGTTAAGTTTGGGACCCACAGCAGGGACTGCACTGAGACGGCGCTCTTCCTGCGCTCCTCCTGGCTGGTGACACAGCGAGGGTGCTAACGCTAGGCCACTGCTGCCCACGCAGGACTGTTCTGGTGGGAAATCTTTGTTCTGAGAGTCCCCGAGACACTCTCAGGGTGGTGCTGGGGTCTGAGGCCTTTACTGCCGAATCCTCCTTTCTTTCCCCTCTCTTACAGGACTCAGACAGCGTTGCTCTTTCTGCGTTCTCCGGTTCCATCACCCCTTAACCTCTCACGGATGTTTCCCCCGCTAAACTTCTCGCACTCCTAATTCCTTCTTGTCATCTACTTCACAGAGGACCCAAACTAACACAGGATGGGACCTCAGAAACCATCTAGGCTTCTATATATTCTTCTTAGCTCAGAAACTGAGGTTCAAATGTGACAGACCAGGATCAGCAATAGGTCTCACAATCTACAATCAAATGCCTTTCCTACCAAAATAGGAAAGATTTGAAACAAAGGTGACTTCGCTGGAAAATAGAAAACTGAAAGTAATAAAAAAAAGCACAACAATTTATTTTGGGTGAAAACTCTGAAAGCACTCAAGGGGCTCTCTAACAAGGATGCATCCTCACAAAATACCTACAACAGGCAAAGCAAGCAGAGCAGCAGGAGCAAGAAAGGGAAACGTTAGGGACACCCAGGACACCAGGCGCAGTTTCAGATCCTCTCTCAGCGACACGGACGTGCTGACATTCAGAATGCAAACCACCAATATGTGCGGGAGAGATCTCAGTCTCAGGGAAGCTGACTAGAGTGGGTTACGTAGTGTCCCCTCCAAATTCATGTCCACCCAGGACCTCAGAATGTAACCTTACTTGGAAGGAGAGTCTTTGCAGATGTAATTAAGGTAAGGATTGAGATGAGCTCATGCTTGATGAGGGTGGACCCTATGTCCACTGAAAATGCCCTTCGAGAGACAGAAAAGGACATGGAGGAACGGAGAAGAGATTGAAGTGATGCATCTGCTAATCAAAGAATGCGAGGAAACACCAGAAGCTTGGGGGGAAAGGAAGAATTCTCCCATGAGCCTTCAGAGGCAATGTGGCCTGCCAGGCTTTTGGGAGTTTGGGCCTCCAGGCCCGTGAGAGAAGAGATTTCTGGTGTAAACCATCAAGTCTGTGGTATTACAGCAGCCCTAGGAAACTAACATATTGCTTACTAACGGATCTTTTACACTAATCACAGAGCAAAAACCAGGCTATGTGACCAAGTGTAAAAATCCGCGTAGAAAATAAAAGAAGAGAAAAAAATGAAGAAAGAAAAAGGAATAAATAAAAAGAAAAAACAAACAAACAAAGAAAAACCAAAAAAAAAAAAAAAACGGTGTCTACAGTTTCAGTAAATAATATAGAAAAGCTAATACAGGATAGCCCCAGGGAATTTTTGAACTTCAAAGAGCACTTTGCATTATCAATCACTTGCTAGCATTTTCCAGTCCAATGCTGCTCAAGAGTCACCCCCTCGGCCCCAGGTGGCCTGAGAGATAAGCACAGGGCTACCACAGAACAGTCATTGTTAAACTGTCCTTACCCAATTACATAACCAGGGATTTATGCTGGGCTCCTACGGTGAGAATGTAAAGGAAGAATTAATCTACCTTCAACCTGAGTGGACACATAGTAGTCATTGAATAGAATTTCTTCTCATCCTTAATTTCTTCATCTACAGAATAGAACTTCAGATTAAATCACTTTCCAGCGCTAGCATCCTCTAAGGACCTGTGGGCAAAGGTATAATTTGGTGAAGGGTAGTTTAACACTTACATAGTCCCAGGAAGAGAAGAGTAACTGTATCTTTTGGCAAATTTTCAATTAATTGTTGTACAGGGTCCCCAAGACAACCCCCAGGCTTAGTGATTTCCTAGAAAGACTCAGAGGATTCAGAGACTATTATACATACCCCTGCTCATAGTTTATTCTAGTGAAAGAACAGAGATTAAAATCAATAAAGGGAAAAGACACAAGGGGCAAAGTCCCAGAGAAACCAGGCATAAGCTTCTAGATGTCCCTTTCCAGTGGAGTCACCTGGGAACATGCTTAATATTCTCAGCAACACGTGTGACAACACATATGAAGTGTTGCCCACCAAGGAAGCTTACTTGAGCCTTGATGTCAGGGTTTTTGTTAGGCTTCAGTTATGCACGCCTGCAGTGCCCGTACGACTGACCCCAACTACTCAAGATTCCAGGCCTTCCCACTCAGGAACAAGGACAGCCATTCACCATAAATCACATCATTAGAGTGCATTTATCTTGTGAAACTGGTGCAGCATGACCCAAGGCCTCAGACATACAAAAACACACTCTTTCGGGGAAATATGCTAAGGGCTTTGTATTTCAGCCTTTGTTTCTGAGAGGTTTCGGAGAAATTTCACAGCATCCCTATGAAAAAGTAGTCCAAGCGTATTTCTTCTACCTGCACCCAAAAGTCTTAACAGATACTTTAATATTTTTAATCAATTAATGGTGTCTTGCCAGGGTAGAGGTTAAAATATCTAGATTGTTATGCTTTTAAAGTTAAAGTTTTAAATACAAGGGGGAAACCCCCCTCAAAACAGACTTACCTTCTGCAGGGGAGGCCCCTAGCAGTACAGGCTTCCCCCAGTAGGTGTGTGTTCTAGGAACTCATCTGCATCAGTGCACCAGCTGCTCTTGTAGTGAGAGGCTGCATTGGGATTCAGTGAATTTTTCCTGAAGACTCTTTGAACACATTTGCCCATTGCATGATGGGTGATTTACAAGCGCACCTGCCCACACCGCACTGAGTGTTCAGCAGTTTTTGACCGAAAACGGCAGGACGCCCCATGCCGCACCCTCCCTATTCACCCGATCTCCCCCACCCCCAGCTCCTTTTCTTGTTTTCCCGGATGAAAAGAGTCCTCAGAGGAAAACATTTTGCTATTGTAGAAGACGTGAAACCAAAAACAGCAGAAGCACTAAAAGGCATGAAAATCGAGTTCAAAAACTGTTTTGAGCAGTGGGAAAAACATTTCAATAGTTGTATTACATCAAATGGAGAGTACTTTGAAGGTGACTAAAGTTTGAACATGTAAGAATAAATATAATACACACATTTTTAAAATAAATAAGCTGCTTTTGGGGGGTCGCCTCCTCATAGAGTCAGGCCACTCCTTCTCTTATTTGTGTTTCTAAGGGAATACTTAGCATGTGATAAAGAAATTAACAGTGTGTATCTCATAAAATCCCCTCAAGAACTATAAGCAGGTAATCATCATCCTTGTTTTTTAAAATCCTAACGGCTTTTGTAATTATGAAATAAATATACATTTATAGAAAATTTAGAAAAGTAGAAATCCATAATGAAGAAAAGTAACACTACATATAATTTAACTGCTCAAAGAAAACCTCCAACAATACTTCAATGATTCTCCTTCATATTATCTTCCCATGCAGTTATTTTACATAGTTGAAATTCAGCTTTAGGCAATCCTGTATCCTGCCTTGTAATTTAAGATTATAACATAACATTTCCTGTTACTCCTTATGATAATCAACTTTTTAAAGATTTTATTTATTTATTTTCAGAGAGAGGAGAAGGGAGAGAGAAAGAGCAATGTATGGTTGCCTCTCACATGGCCCTCACTGGGGACCTGGCCTGCAACCCAGGCATGTGCCCTGACTGGGAATCGAACCGGGACCCTGTGGTTCCCAGCCCGCGCTCAATCCACTGAGCCACCCCAGCCGGACGTGATAATCAACTTTTAAAAAATGCTGCATAATATTCCATCGTGTGTTCTGTGCCATGTTATTAGTCTCTCCGTTTGCTTTCATTATTTCTTACTATAACAAAGTATTTGCTGTGAAGGATATCTCTGGCGTATAGAGATTTTTCTGTTTTACATTATTTTTAATGGTGAAGCCCCATAAATAAAATGAGAAATTCAAGGCTCGTAATGCATATTGCCAAACTGGAAGTTGCATCAGTCAGCGAAGTGTTCCTACCAGGCCTTCAGATATTCAGCCAGGAAGAAGCATGTCCTCGGTGACAGTTTTGGTGCTGCTGGACACTCTCTGGCTTCAGGGTGCCAACATCAGCTGTTTATTACACATTTTTCCTCCTTCCTGTATTAACAGACAAATATCCTGAATATAGAAATATAACAAGAACCGTAATACATTAAAATAAGATATTGCTATAACATAACTTAAAAATGTGTCCTCCACTTTCTCTATTCATATTCCATTGAGGGGATATTGGCTACATCCTTAAAGTTTCTTCTTAAACACTAGGAAAATTTTCAGTTAAGATTTTTATTGTAGGATTGGGGGAGTACCTATCTCTCTGCTTTTTGTAGTAATAAATTACTAACCTTATTTAAATTTCTTTTCTAAGATTTTTTAATTAAAAAACTGCTTATTTACTTTTCTCTTTATGCATGTTTGTCACACTAAACTAAGCTTTTTTAGTTTACCCTATTTCTGAGACATTTCTATAAAGTAAAAATTTTGTTTTCATTGGGAAACAGAGAAATAGGAACTATTAATGATATTTATTTATAAAATACACTTCCATGATTATTTTTTTTTAAAGATTTTATTTATTTATTTTTAGACAGAGGGAAGGGAGGGAGAAAGAGAAGGAGAGAAACATCAATGTGTGGTTGCCTGTCTGTGTGGTTGCCTTTCATGGGCCCCCACTGGGGACCTGGCCTGCAACCCAGGCATGTGACCTGACTGGGAATCAAACCGGCAACCCTTTGGTTTGCAGCCTACGCTCAATCCACTGAGCAACACCAGCCAGGGCCATGATTCTTTTTATTTGTAGACCTTTTTACCTGTCATTAAGTTAGGAATAAAAACTTATCCAGAAAGGCTATTAAGAAAACTTTTCTGAGATTCACTCTAGTAAGTCCTTTATGTAAAACAATTCATCTGTCTTTTTAAAATTTTAACATTATTTTATACTTAGATCTTTTTTCTTTTTTATTCTATTCCAGTTGTCCTGATTTTTCCCCCTTTCCCCTCCTCCACCCCGCCTCTACGCCACCCCTGCCCAGGCCATCCCCACCCTGTCGTCTGTGTCCACGGGCCGCTCATGCATGTTCTTTGACTGCTCCCTGCCCCCTGCTCTCTGGTCACTGTCAGGCTGCTCCTTTTTTCCACGTCTCTGGTTCTGTTTTGCTCATTAGTTTATTTTGTTCACTGGATTCCTCTTGTGAGATCTTACAGTGTTTGTCTTTCACCGACTGGCTTATTTCACTTAGCATGGATGAAACTGGAGAATATTATTCTATCAATTTTATAAAGTGTTTCTTATTGGATGGCTACATGATACTTAAAAGTATGATTCTCACTTTGTTTCTCCAGATCCGAATACAAATGGAAACTCGTTCAACCTGAAAGTATAATTTTATGTAAAAACTGATAGAGAACAAATGCCATGCACTCTGTATTTTATATCAATAGGAACTTATAACATCCAACAGTGCAAGCATTAGTTGTATTTAATGCAAAATGGAAAATTATACTTTCATTACTCTTTTAGATTCAGCATGCTTTCACCTTAAGCAGATTTGTGTAGCAGGAAGAATTATAAATCATTATAACATGCCTACAAGTAGTAATTACTTTCTCAGTACTTAGCTAAAATACAGATATATAAAGTCCTGTCTTTTTGCCATATAAATTATACTAACAGAATTTAAAATGGTAGATTAAAAAACAGTGGGACTAAACTTTCAGCAGCAAAGTCTACAAAAGTTTTGGGGATCAGGATTTTGTTTTTAATTAGGAATTCATATTTTTCCTGACATATTACACACAACTGAATAGCCAGCTCCATTCTGTAGCTGATCCAAAGCTGGTCTTGTAATCGCAACAGATTCAGAAAATAAGAAATCAGTCCATTAATTCCATGTAAGCAAGTGTAAAATAATGTTGATTTCTGGAAATGGAGGGACAGGGAGAATGGTGCTGGTGGAGGTGGCAAGGGACCAGTTACTAAGTTTCGTTGGACAGAAGTCTGCTAGGGTAACTGTCAGCAATGTTCGTCCAGTTCAAGTGCCCTTCCATAGTGGTAACACAAAACATGTGGTTACTTCCAGAACCTCTGCACCCTAGATTAATTATATCTCTGAAGCATTCTACCTTTAAATACTGCACCTTTTATCATCCATGATTTTATAAACCTTTATCAAAGCTATTTAGATTTTTAGCCCACACTATTTCTAGGTAGAAACTCTAAGTTTGCAATGGACTGAGGAATTTATTTCTTCTAATTCTACCACTTGCAAGCTCTCAGGATTTTGCTTTATCTTTTCAGCATGGATGTGAAACACTTTTTCTTGGGTAGGAAAGGCCCAAGAAAAAGGAATGCATTTGAATTTTTTCCTAGTATGCATTTTTTTCAAATGCATTCAAATATGCATTTGAATTTTTTTTCTTTTCCAGGTGGTCCCATATATAATTTTATGTGTTCTGGGATATTCTTGCAGTTTTTCCAAATTCCCTTATCTAGGAAAGTTTACTGTCATCTGTAAAATTGGATGTTTTGTTGTACACCTTTTTTAAGATTTTAAGTAAAAACATTATTCTAAGCACTGATCTTTGTGAATCATCTCATATTACTAGATACTTCTTTACTCAGAGAAGTAAGTAACCTGTAGTTTTGTATACTTTTGGTCTGTATCCTTGTGACTCAATATTTAAGATTACTTTCTTAGGGAGGTTGGTTCTAGGACATTTATTTATGAAAATCTGAATAGATTGCATTGATTGTCCTTTAATTACACCACAGGAAAACAGCCAAAAGTCTGAGAGGTTACTATATTCAGTTCCATGCCCAGAGTCTCAGGGAAATGTCAATTCCTCCCTGGTTGTAGAGTAACCCATCACAATGTTCTGCAGTCTACGCACTATGATGTAGTTAGCCGGTGTCCAAAGTACTATATACATTGAGAGAAAAATGAAAAAAAAAGTTAGTTAAAATATAGAGACGCCATAGAAAGAAAAATGGGTAGATGCTGTAGCTCTTTGCTTTTGAAGCTAGTCAGGAAACCCTAGCTGGTATTTATGACTTTCGTCCAATACCTACTTCATGCCCCCTTGACTCTTTAACAAAACTCTTTAACAAGTACAGGTTTTTACATCTGGTGAGGTAACCAAAACCTCATTCTGGAGGAATTTAAGACCCTGCCTGTAGAAGGTTGTATAATATTCCACTAACTGAACAGGAGTCTAACAAGGAAGCAACTCAGGGCCTTAAGGTTTTTGTCCACGCTCCTTCCGGCTCCCACTGTAGAGTAGTCATTCAGGTTCTTGTCGGTGGATCATCAGTCACTCCAGTCAGTACTTCAGCACTGACTTTGCCTGTGTGCTCAGTGCTCTAAGGAACTTGAAATGGTCAAATGTGGCCTCAGCATCTAACTCAACAATAGCACTGTTATGTATTATTTTCACGGAAGCATTTCTCCCTTGAGTACAAACACAGGCCCCTGGCAGACAGAGGCCCACAGGCAACTCTTCATAGCCTAATAACTTTTTGAAAAACAGCTGTTTGACCTTTTAGAGAATGAACACCTGATCTTGGAACTCCGGGTAACAGTGACCCCTGCTGTCCATTCTTAACAGGATGCTTTCTGATTCACCTAACCCTGAATATGCATCAGGACTTCTCAACCTTTGCACGATTGACATTTTGACAATTTCCCTTTCTGATGGGGAGCTGTCCTGGATGCTGTAGATGTTTAGTAGCATCACTAGCCTCTACCAACTAGTGGCTAGTAGCATCATCCCATTGTGACAATCAAAAATGTGTCTAAACACTTCTAAGTATTTATCTAAACTGCTAAATTTTGCCCCGTGGAGTCTAAATTGCCGTTGGTTGAGACACACCGACATACGTGCATCTTTGAATTCCATCACCCAGGTGGAGCATCTTGAGTCAGTCCTAAAGCATGAGTAAATTGTACAACATTCCCAGGATGCTTTCCGTCATGTGGCCTCTCTTCAACCCACAAGTAAGGCCTCATGAGTTCCCTATAACTGACTGATGTTGGGGAAAAAAAGTCAAGCTTGACTTACAGGTGTTCTGTGTACTGTTACTAGTAGCCAAGAGTGAGACATTAAAACCCCTGTTCACACATGACAGAAAAGGAAAATCCCACGGGGAACTTTGAGCAGTTCACACTGCTGTCTTCTTGGCCTGAAGAAATATGGTATAAAAATCAAGGTTATGCATATTCATGGAGAATAAATTCGCAGTTGGTGGTATAGTCGGGGGTTTGGAAAATGATTGATGCCAACTTAAGAAAGGTTAGGAAGGGGTATTCTACCCATTTTACAGATAAGGAAACTGAGAAGCATTAAGTTATTAAGTGATAATACTGCATTTAAAACTCATTTAAGTGAAGGCTCATTATACAGCAGTATCCCCTTATCCTTGGGGAATTCATTCCAAGACCCTCAGTGGATGCCTGAAGCCACAATAGTACCAAACCCTATATATACTTTTTCTATACATACATATCTATGATGAACCTTAATTCATAAATTAGGTTGAGATTAACAATTAATAAAATAGAACAATTATAACATATGGTAATGAATGTGGTCACTTGTTTCAGGGGATCCCTTGAAGAACTCTTTGAATAGACTCAGTTTTCTGGAGCAATGCTGTTAACTGCTAATTAGAACAGTTATTCTGTTGTTTCCCACCCACAAATTCAATGCCTTGCCTCTGAAGTAAGCATGTACCATGGCCATGAATTTAGCAACCTTAGCATATAATTTTTCTCATTGAGAACTTTCACCTTTTCACTTAACCTAAGCACTTCATGGTTTCTCTTTGGCACATCCAAATTGCCAGCATCAACAGTATCACGTAGGAGTCATTAAGTAAAATAAGGATTATGTGAACACAAGCACTGTGACAACTGATCTGATAACCGAGATAGCCATTAAAAATAAGGGAGGGGTGCATGTCATACAAAGGGATGATTCATCACCAGGTAAAATGGCATGAGATTTCATCATGCTACTCAGAACAGCATGTAATTTTAAACTTATGAATTTTTAATTAAATGTTTATTTCTGGATTTTTCCATTTAACATTTGTGGACTGCAACCGACTCAAACGCGGAAGGCAAAAGCTGCAGATAAGGGTGGGGGAAACTACCACATCTTGATAACCAAACTGATATTCTGGTAATATTTAAGGCAGAATTGAATTTGGGGACATAAATAATGAATTCCTGATGAAACAGCAAGTAAATAAATAACTACTTTTACTCAAAATTCTTTTGTGGCTAATAATTAGCCACATGTACACACACCAAATTTATCTTTTACAAGTCACTGAATGCAATGTTATAAACAATACAAAAAGAGATGAGATCATCTGAGTCAGTCTTACAACAGACATGGATTCTAGCTGCTAATAAACTCATCTTGACTCCTTTCACTAAAAGTGACAAAAACCAACATTAACAGCAGAGGCCAAAGGGGGAAAATTTATTAGCTCATGTTACCAAATTTCAAGAATGGCAGGGTCACCGCTGGGCTTCAAGGCCTAGAGGGATGTCATTAACAGTATGCATGTCAGCCTTACTCCTTCCTTCCCACAGCTTGGCTGAACCCTGCCTGGCAGCATCTCCGGGACTTCTGTCTTTCCAGCTTCATCATACCTTAAATTTAAGTTGAAAACTCCTGGGGAAAGACTGGCCTGATAGGAGTCACATCTCTATTCCTGTTGTAATCACTGTGGCCAGGAGAGATGAGAAACTAGGATTGGCCCAGCTTTGGTTAGGTACCTATCCTTAGTCAACCACTCTGCTACCTAAGTAGGATGGTTTGTATTTGGACTCCTGTGTTAAACTGGAGAGTAATTTCTCAAGAGTGCTAGTTGAGAAGAAATGGGGTTCCAGAAAAAAATCTCACAGCTGATACCTATGTGTACCTGTATCTTACAGATATCTACATACAGGTACACTGTAATCCTTTTCTTAGTCATAAGACAAAGAATCTGGAAGAAGCTATCCAGATTTGGGTGGGAGGTGATTAGAGGGGTGGAGAGAAGAAAAACTTGTATATTCCTTTGCAAGAGAAGGGCCCTTTAGAGCCAAAGTTGGGATTGGCGGGGAGAGGAAGACGGAGTGAAAATAGACTCACTGCAACATCCACTCTGGAAGGAATCCTTAAACCTTGAATTTGCATATATGTATGTATGTCTGTATGTACATAAACAAATACACTTATATTAATCCTAACACTTCAGATCATTTAAATTGAAGCATCATTTGTCACTTCCTCCAACCAAATGTTTTTTAGTAAAAAATTAAGATTTTAGAACATCAATAAATCATTTACTCAGTAATAACGCTCAGCAGATAACAGAAAGAGACTGCACACATTCATTTCCCATTTACCCTGAATAACTAGTTTCATTCTACAACGCTTTCCTAAACGTTTTCGATGGCTAGGGAAAATAGCATTTTAAATAGTCCACCTTTTTAAAATTGAAATGACTTTCCAAACAGGAATTTGGAAGTGAGAACAATAAAGGCTTAATTACTATAAAACAAAAACTTAACACCACAATTGTAAAGAACATTTAAATAGGAAAATTATGAAACTACATATAAAAAATTATACACATATACACACTGTATCAAAATACATTTTCTATTTCAGCAACTAAATTTTGGAGATTAAAAACCAACTAGTTCAAGCATTTCTAAATATAAAAATGTCAGATTTATATTTATTAAAAACAAAATAAATCAGTTCCATTGAAGTAACTATATATACACTAGGATAAATATTTGGAATTGTGGAAACAGACATAATGAACACCTTCAAATTTCTCAGTATTTTAATGGCTTATGTGCTACCCTTTTATAAACGTTTTTGTTGTTTTTAAAAATAAATTTCCTTAATTTTAAACTAAGGTCAATATGCTTTTTTAAAAAGACGAAATACTTATTAAAAATGGTAGGTATTAGGTCTGCATCAGCTAAAGAATAACATTTACATTTGTCCAGATACAACAATTTTAAAACATACAAATTCAATATGTAATAGAAAAATATGTTAAAAAACACAAGAAACTATGCACCATTAAAAAATATAAATGCACCTTCTATTGATTAAAAGAATATCAAAAACTAAACATTCTGACTTAAAAGTAACTTCTATAAAACGTCAAAGTAGTGAGCATTGGTTGCTTTCCTGACATAATGAGAAATTAAGGTATATTTCTGTCTTAGTTAAACAGTAGTATCAGTATTTCTCAGGGAAAATGTAGTACATACATGGAAAGGTAGGCATTGTACTGTATTCAAGTTTTCCAGTTTGATTTCCATTAAAATGCTTTCTACAGTTTAGAAAAATTATACACATAGAAGAGATGAGGTAAACATTTTACAGTTTTAAGAAATTACTTGAAACTATACTTAGCTATCCCAATGCCTAGGTTTTAGAACAATGTTTAAGAAGGTCTTCCATAATGATATGACAGGTATCTGAATCACATAATGAACAGCAGGTTTCTTGGTCTTCGGAGTAGGCGATGATGTTCTTCTCCGTTTTTACAAAGCAATCATGACTAAGTTTTGCCAAGAATATTGCTTCAGTGTCGGTTCACATGAGGCACCATGCAACAGTAAGAGCAGCTACAACACCATTCAAAATTGCCATGCTGTAGCCCATGTGGAAAGAATGTCCAGTAAGTTTCCTGAGGGGGGAAAAATGAAAAAAGGACAATGTAATTTGGTTTAATAGAAACATCATGTTTTAATTGAAAATGCTTACAAACTGGAAATGAGTAATACATTAATTCACAAGTTAAAAAAGAATACTGGACATCTGCAGCATTAGTAACAGACAGAGCTTAAATTTTCTGTTAACACCTGTCCTGGTTATCAAATTTTTCAATTTCATTACTTAGAGCAAAAAGCTCAGTTTGATACCTATACTTTTTAACTGTACTTCATAGTTTCTGCGTGCACCGTAACCTAATTCTAAGGTATAAGATTTCTTACATTACAAGCATTTCTTTCATTAATTAGCACTGTTTCTCTTCTCTCTTGTTCTTAGAATTTAAAATACATATTTCATTTTGTCCTATTTGTACCATTTTTAGATTATATGAAGGAACTCTATTTCTCTGAGCACTAAAAACATCATGTGTCCATGTATGAATCATAAATCAGATTATGTCTTTTATAGATATTTCAGTTCCCAGCCTAGTTAGTTACTTAACTGAAGTGGCTTTCAATGACTTCTTAAGAAAAGACACATCTCTCTGTCTTATGATTACTATGAACAATGGCTAGCTTATACACACAGATTTTCCCTAATACTTATTATCTGTATCTTGCAGAAATTTTATCTCTTAACATCCCCCCCACTAACTATACTGCAATTACACTCTTTGCCTATCCTAATAAGGATCAGACATGCTATAAAGAAGTAGTGCCTAACTGGTGTAGGAGGCAGAACAGAATCTTCTCACAGGAGCAATCCAAACTGATGACACAGAAGGAGGTGCACTGGCAGTAGTAAAAGCCCAAAGTCCTTAGTAATAAAGCCCCTGGACTGAAAGGATCATTGTGCCCAGGTCCTCTCCTCCTTTCCTAAGGATAGGTAAAAACTAGGGAGGTACTTAGACCTGAATTAACATTTGAAGAGGACCTTACTATAATGATTCCAGTCCCACAAAATCTGTGGTAGAAGATAGACTCAAACAACCTCTTTGCATTCACCTGACACCACAGACGACCCTGATGCATTCTGATGGCTCCCTGTTCTGGTCCATGGAAGTTATTATTTACCCTCTCCACTCAACCTTACTCACCAACTAGGGACTAGTTTAATGTGCTTCTCATGTGCCATTAAAGTTAATCTGCCTAGCAGTATTACCTACTACACGGCAAAAAAGTGTACTAAATGCTTTCCCACTTAAACAAAAGAAATTCCTCAAACATACTGATTGGTGAACAGAAACCTAATCATAAAATTGAACTGTCAGCATCATCATTGTTTAAAAAAAACCCCACTAATGATCTGAGAATATTTGAATTCATACTAACAAAGTTAACCATGGAAAGAATTTCAGGAGTTGTTTTCTTTTACTAGTTTGTGACCCTGCACTCACATAAAAACAGGAAAACCTCTAAAGTACAGTTTACTAAACTTTAGGAAATTATAACTATAATGTTAATATAATTGAATTTCACTGAAATGTACATGCTCAGTTGCTCAGTGACCCTTACAAAACAGGCAGAGCAAGGAATTTTAATGGCCATGATGTGAGGCTCCAGATCAGTGGTTCATAGAGATTCTACTATCTCAAATGCACCATATTCCTACCAACTGGGAGGATAGCAGCTGTCACACATAAACTGCTCAGGCAAGGGACTTAAAAACGCTGAGGATTCACTTGCTTTAAAGCTCCTTTTCAAAATACAATTGTCCTCTCTGGGGGAAGATATACAGACAATCCCTAGAATGTTTTCTCTCCTATGACTCTTATTTGTGATCTTTGAAGTTCTATTAAAAAACTGAAGGTACAGGCATCTTGGTTCTCTGTCAAAACCTTTCATTTATCTTGCATAGAGGTCATGTTTTGAATTTAAAAAATGATTAAGCATGGTGCCTATTTTATTTAACCTTTTTCTATATACATATATGCATTTTACTTAAAGTATACACAGTAAAGTGCAAATGCCTGTCATGTATACAGATCAATGAACCTTTATTATGATACACCCACATGTACTTACCAATCAGACCAAATATAGAACATTTCCAGCACCTCAGAAACATTGTTCTTTTCCCTGTCAATATCCACCTTCCCTCCTTCAAATCCTGAGATAACCACTCTATTGTCAGATATCATGATGACTGGTTTCACCTGCTGTTAAAACTCTGTCTACATGACATCATATAGGATAAGTATTCTATGTCTTGATTCTTTCACTCAGTACTGTCTGTGACATTCATCCATGCTTTATGTAGCATGAATGATGTGTTGTTTGTATTGCAGCTTAGTACGTCATTGTATAAAAATACCAAAATTTATCTATCCATTCTAATATCTGGTGTTTGGGTTGCTTCCAATTTAGGGCTCCTATAGCACTAAACTATTTACATGATGCTATGTTTTTATCTTTGGTAGGTGGTAGGCATCGGTCCTCATTTCTTTTGGGATATTGTAGGAGTGGAATTGCTAGGTTACAAGGTAGATGTAGATTTGGATTTAGTAGAAGTATTAAATATTTTCCTAAAGTAGCCGATTACTTTGTACTTCCACTAGCAATGTATGAAAGATTCAGTTGCTCCATACAGTCCCCAACACTTCACATTAATCAGTCTTTTTAATTTTAGTGGGCCAGAGAGTATGTGGTGGTTTTAATATTTATTTTTCTGATGACTAACGTACTTATTATTGTCCATTCATATATCTTCTTTTTTGAAATTCCTGTTAGTCTTTTGCTTAGTTTTCTATCGGTTTATAGAGTTCTTTACATATTCTATTCCCAAGTCCTTTGTCAGAAATGTGTTTCAAGAATGTGTTCTGTTTATGGCTAGTCTTTTTACTCTCTTAATGAGATCTTTTGATAAATACCAGTTTTTAATTTAAATGAAGCCCAGTTTATTAATATTTTTAATGGTTAGTACTTTTTTGTAACCTTTGTCCTAGGTCACATAACCTGTATATGTAGGACTGTTTTCATACTTTCTATTCTATTCTTTTGATCTATTTATCTATCCCCGATTTTTTAAAAAATCAGTAACTTTTCTTTATATAGCATTAGCCTATTAAAAAAATTTTATGCTAAAAGATTCCTCAAAATATCAAAGAAAAACTACAAAATCTCAGAAATATAGTTAACAATAATGTGCAGGACCCACATGAAGATAACCAATAACTTTATTGTGGATCTAAACAAACAGAAAAATAGCCTTTGTTTATGGAATTGAAAACATATTGTCAAGATGGTAGCATTCCCTCAACTGATCTACAGGTTCCTTTTTTTGGGGGGGGGGGAGATATGAACAAACTGATCCTAAAATTCATATGGAAATGCAAAGGACTCCAAATAACTAAAATAATCTTAAAAAAAAAAAAAGGTGGAGGACTCACACTTCCCAATTTTAAAACTTAATGCAAAGCTACAATAATCAAATAGTGTGGTACTGGCATAAGGATACACATATAGACCAGTAGAACAGAATTTATTCTGAACAGAAGTCCAGAAATAAACCTGTATATCTATAGTCAATTAAATTTTGACAAGGGTACCAAGACAACTTAATAGGGGAAAAAAAGGTCTTTTCAACAAATGGTGCTGGGACAACTGGATGCAAAAAGAATGAATTCGGTCTTCTACATCATACAACATACAAAATTTAACTCAAAATGGACCACACCTAAATGTAAGACCACTATAAAGTCCTTAGAAGCACAGGTGTATATTTTCATGACTATGAATGAAGCAATGGTTTCTCAGATCTAACGCCAAAAGCATAAGCGACTAAAAAAAGAATTGAACTTTCTCAAGTTGAAACTTTTGTGCTTTAAAGGACATTATCAACAAAGTGAAAACACAACCCACAGAATGGAAGAAAATATTTGCAAATCACCTATCTGATTAGGGTCTACTATCTAGGATATAAATGAAATATAAATGGATTCTTAACCCAAAAGTAAGACAAGCTAATTTTAAAAGGGGCAAAGGATTTGAATAGACAGTTCTGCAAAGAAGATATACAAATGGCCAATAAGCACATGAAAAGTATGCTCAACATCATTAATAATTAGAGAAATGCAAATGAAATCACAATGAGATGGCACTTCATACTCACTAAGACAATTATACAGAGAACAACAAGAAAAAAAGAAAAGTACTGGTGAGGATGTGGAGAAATCAGAATTCTCACACATTGCTCACAGGAACGTAAAATGGTGCAGCTACCATAAAAACAGTTTGGTAGATTCTCAAAAATTTAAAGAGTTATCACTTGATCCAACAGTTCCATTCCAGGTATATACCCAAGAGAACTGAAAAAATACGTCCACACCAAAATCTGTACCTTGATGTTCATAGCAGCATTGTTCAAATAGCAAAACAGTGGAAACAAACCAAATGCCCTTCAACTGATGACCAAATAACAAAATGTGGTCTATCCATACAAGGAAATATAATTCAGCCCCAAAAAGAAAACGAATACTGACAAATGCTACGACATGAATGAACTTTGAAAACAGAATGCTAATTGAAAGAAGACATAAAAGACCACATTTTGGGGACTTGTATGATTCTATTGATATGAAATACCCAGAACAGGTAAATACACAAAAACAAAAAGTAGACTAGGGGTTTCCTAGAACTGAATATTGTTAGATAAGAATAAAATATATTGGAAAAAATATGGTTGCTAAGAAAGGCTCATTATAATTAACTGCTTGCATATCTTAAAATACTCATTATAAAAAAGGTATTATTTTGTTCTAGTTATAAAGAGTTTCTTTCCAATAATAAAGAATCCTACAATGAAGTACTTAAGTGGTTCCTTTTAGTGTTAAGAGTTTAAGCTTTGTAGTTAGAGACGAATCTGAGTGTCAGCTTTGCCACTTACAAGGGGTGTGAAGCTAGAAAAATTGTTTGACCTCTCTGAGCTTCAATTTCTCAAAATGGAAATAAAAATAGGATCTACCCTTAAAAACTTGTTATGAGGGTCACGTGGCTGGCACATAGCAAATGATCAATGAATGTTAGACCCTATATAGTGTAGGAACGAAAAGCTTAGCTATGGATTTTTAAAAATCGTTTCAACCTTCTACTTCGATTCTCCCTTCTAAGCAAAACACCTAAACCTAGACCCACTCCAAATCCAAAACAAAGAAACAATAACATTTACAAAGAGACTCATGAGGTGGATGAAAGAAAGATGAAGAATCATAGGGTTATGTATGTATATGTGTGTTTCTGCTTGGTATTATCCCCTTCATAATCACTTTTTCCTTTATAATTCACTTAAGAACTTACACTTCCACTATTTTTTTAAAATTTTATTTATTTTTAGAGAGAGGGGAAGGGAGGGAGAAAGAGAGGGAGAGAAACAGCAATGTATGGTTGCCTCTCATGTGGCCCCCACTGGGGACCTGGCCCGCAACCCAGGCGTGTGCCCCGACTGGGAATCGAACCGGGACCCTTTGGTTCCCAGCTCATGCTCAATCCACTGAGCTACACCAGCCAGGGCACTTCCACTATTTATATCTGAGTATTATAGTCCAGAAATGTAATTTCTAGCAATATATTAAAAAAGAATTATATCTTAATTATTTTTACTTTTCAGGAATGGAATACATTCAAAATTTAATATTCAAATGAATTCAACAATTCAGGCAATATAAGTACCTATCCTCTTATTTCTGAAGCACAAATTTAAACATTTAATAAGCCACTACCAAAAGTTTTAAATACATTGCCTTTCCTTTTTTAAGAGACACACCAACAGATTCAAACAGGTGTCTTCGTATTTCATGTTATTTGGTTTTACTCTAGCCTTGGTTGAATTGGAACTGATCATCTCTGTACTGTATCCTGGACTCTACTCTCTTGAAATCTTCATTCCTGTATCAAATTAATTCCTATATTACTTTTCCCTCACATATATTCCCACATTTCAGACACACTTTTATGACAGAATTCCTACAGTTTAAAACAGTGACTTCACTGCCAAACAATTTTGTTCTAAACAAAATGCTCTCTATACTTGCCAAAATAAGAAGTTATGTTAAGGTCCTGCATTAAGAACCAACTGGTTATTTGCTTGTGTCTGACTGTCTCAGTAGGAGACAGGATGAGTTAGCTGGAACTAATCTACTCCCCCTTCACACATCTGAGCTGGCGTTTATTTCTCATTCTATCCACAGCCAAGAAATCTCCAATTCCTAAAGAATTTTAAGCTATGTGAGCTTTGGCTGGAGTAACTATCAGTTCTTTATCTGGAATCAAAAGTTATGAATTCCAAACCCAAAATTTGAAAGAAAATACTAAGACCCACCATATTTCAATTACTTACAAAGCATTCCTTTTATGTTTCTTTCAAAAATACAAAATGAAACAACTACTTTTGTATTCTTTAGTCTTAGAAATTACTTATTAAAAATTGCTGGAGAGGGGGAAGTTGTGTGCACTCCAGTGAATTTTATCAGTGCTGTTTTAAGAAATAAGGGTTAGATTTTCAGAGACAGCTTTCCTCCCTGCGAAAATTCTCTACCTCTTACTAAATAAAAAACATGTTACATTCACTCCTTACTTTGCACTCTAAAGTTCTTTAGTTTCTCTCCATTTTTTTACTCCATCAAAATTTACAGAATAAATTCTATATATCAAGGATTATATGTGGGAGATAGAGAAATGAGCAAGAATCAGTACTGCCCTTAAGGATAGGTCTAATGACTGTGGTTAAGTGTTAAAGTTCTGCAAACAGCATTACTAGAACATAAAGGAGCCATTTGGCTTATAGAAAGGAGATAATTTAATGAAGTTAATATCTGAGCTACAATTGAGTATGAGGCCAAAAAGTCTGTTTAGTTTTTTTCCATAATATAAGACACATTTTTCATTTTCATCAACTTTATTGATTTGGATATTTTGACTATGTCGGCTATCTCCTGCTATTGGCTTCCAGTGGGTACAGTTCAGGAATGCTGCTAAACATCTTCTAATGCATAAGACAGCCCCATGACAAAGAATTATTAATGGCAACAGTACAAAGAAACTTTGTAAACCACTTTTGATACATTTGATCAGTCACAGCACCTTCTCCATACACTGCACAAACATTTTTTTGTGTTTCAGCTGCGTTTTACCTTTCTTGAAATAATAAAGCATAATATGCCAAAAATGTTGCATATATTCTTCTATCCTCAATATTAAAATGGCTGCACAAAAATTCACCAATTCCGGTAAGTTTTTTTTTAAATGAATGCTGATATGACAGCTGTCACAATACAATTTAACAAAATTGCTTTGAATGAAGTTAAAGAAAACTAAGCACTACTAGAGCCATCATACGGCAAAAACTAAATGAACTTTTTGGCCAACCTAAGAGTAATCAAAGCTAGGAAAAAAAAAAAGAGGGGGTGGTGTCACAGAAATTAAGAAAAACAAGCATTCTGAAAAGCAATGATAAACCATTTCAAACACTGGATTGAAAAATGAACAATACATTTTGTAATTAAGAGGTCTGCAGTCAATGCAAGGAGAAAAATTTAAGTTGGGGTGAGAGCAAGACACCTGTGGAAGCAACTTGCGGTCACTGTGGAGACAGGAACTAACTCTACTCTCAACTTCTAAGATACCAGTTTTCAATGTGGAGAGAACTGGGCATTCTTTTCTCTAACATAGGAGAAACGGGAAATGTAAAAATACCCTAACAAGAAGACTGGAGATTGGTTATAAAGGTAAAGATTGAAAATATATGAAAAAGGGAATTGCTGGGGCAGGGAGGTGGAATCTAGAGCACAGAAAGCAAAACAAAGTTTGAGCAAGTACAAGGATGGCTCATACTATGAGTTAAGAGAAATGAGTAGAATGATGAGAGATGTAGTTTGTAGCATGAGAAGGAGAAGGCTGCAGCAGGAAGTTCCCTTATATTCGCCTTTCAGTCAAAGTGGAATGAAGTCCACTGAAAACAAGAACGTGCATGATTAAGATCTGGAATAGCCACAGGAAAAACAAATGGGAAAGGGACGAAGATGGATGGATGGATAAACAGTGCTAGCTAAGATTCTAGTTCACATGAGAAGGTTGTGAACTCCAGTTATTCAGATCTTAGTATGAATGATTCATCTCTGCCTCGTTATCCTCTTTATACGGAACACCACAGGGCTTGGCCAATTTTAGAATGAATTCGCGGTCCTTTGTGATTTCAACATTTCACTAGCTTTATTCCAGGAGCTAGTAAAATGCTCTCTTTCCTTCATGACGTTACTTTTTACCTCTATAACTGTAATTTTATAGGGCAGGCACTTCATACTTCTTTCTTTATACAATGCTTAGTAAAAGTTCATAACAGCTATGACAAAATCTGACATATTTATTTTGGTTTTCTTATTTGTAAATTTCAATTAAAATTATTTTTCCTGTCACTAACTTATGTCTCCTACTCTATTTCTTAAGCCTGAAAAAATGTCCCAGACTTGGCAAGGAAGTCACTTGTAGACTTATAATCTAAAAGTAAGTTAAATACAATGGGTTTTATAATTGTTTTATTTATTTTGTTACAATTTTAAACATCCTCAAGTTCTGAGCTTTCCTGCTTAAGTATAGCTTTTAGCTGACCTTTCATTACTACTTTATCATCATCATTTATCCATTAAAACTCAGATATTTAGTAAAATTTAATAACTTTATCAACTAAATGTGAAGCAATTATTTTTCAGTATTAAAATGGGATTTTTAGAGATGTGTCATATCCTTAAGGATATAAAACTAACCAATTAGAATAAAAGTTATCAGGACAAGCTGACCCTATCTATCTATCTATCTATCTATCTATAGAGAGAGAGAGAGAGTGTGTGTGTGTATTTTTTATTGAAAATTAGAAATCTTTTATAAGCAGTATCTAATTTCAGTGTGGTCTCCTAAAGCAGGGGTTGGCCAGCTATGATGTGCCTGCCCTGCTACCTGTTTCTTTTTATTGGCATATAGACGGCCCCACTCATTCCTTTATGCATTATCTATGACTGCCACGGTGCTATAATGGCAGAGTCAAAGAGTTGTGACAGAGTTCACAGAGCCCACAAAACTAAAAATACTACTTAGCATCTTACAGAAACTGTTCTAACTTCTGTCCTTAGCCTTCTTATTCAAAGTACCATACAGTCCACAGATCAGTAATACAGACGCATCACCTGGGGATTTCTTAGAAATTGGGAATCTCAGACCCTATCATACGCCAGACATCTTAATCAGAACCTCTATCTATAGCTAGATCTTCTGTTCATCCAAAAGCCTCAAATACAGTTATATGTGGCTTAACGACTGGGATACATTCTAAGAAATGCATCATTAGGTGATTTCATCTTTGTGCAAACAATGCAGAATGCATTTACACCAACAAAGATGCTTTGGCCTGCTACTTCTAGGCTACAAGCCTATACAGCATATTACTGTGTTGAAAACTACAGGCAGCTCTAAGTATCTGTATGTCTAAAACAAAATCTAAATACAGAAAAGGTACAGTAAAAACACAAACTAGTAACATAGTTGTTTATTACAAAGCATGTGTACTATACATAATTGTATATGCTACACTTTTATACGACTGACAATGAGAATTGTTTAAACCAGCATCACAAACCTGTAACACACTGCACTACAACATTATGACAGCCACAATGTCACTAGGTGACAGGAATTTGTCAGCTCCGTTATATCCTTATAGGATCACTGTTGTATACAGGTATACCTTGTTTTATTGAGTTTCATTTTATTGAGCTTCACAGTTGTTGAGATTTTTAAAAATTGAAGGCAATACCCTCCACCAGCAAAATGATTGACAAGTTTTATTGTAATACTTGCTTTATTGAGAGTACACTGGTCTGGAACCAAGCCCGTGATCTCAGAGGTATTCCTACATATGGCCCATTGCTGACTAGAACATCATTATGCAGCACATGTATGCACTGATGTCCACTACTTGGAAATATATGAATTAGCAAAAACATTTCGAAGTAGATTATCACTTTAGAAATCTATCCCAATTATTTTCGTTATGAAAGCTACAAAATTACTATTGCTAAGCAAACAAAAAAGTTGAACAAATACTTATAAAATTTGTTTCATCATATGATCATGTTCCTGAATAGATTTTATGACTTCTTTTTGAGCATGTATTAACTCCGTAATCATAAAAAAAGCAGGAGAAACTCTGAATCTGTCACTGTCCTAGCTAAAAAGTTTCTGAATTACTACTGAAAAATAGAAAATGCTATTAAAATGTAAAGTTATTAGAAATATGACTGTGTACTGACTTCAAAGTTTCATGATGAATCTGAAATAAACATGATCTGGATAATCATTTACCTTGATATAAAAGGTGAGGAAAAGGTATAAATGTATGTACTTAATGTTGAACTGTAATGTATCATTCTTTTTTTAAGATATATTTTATTGATTATGCTATTACAATTGTCCCATTTTCCCCCCTTTATTCCCCTTCACCCTGCACACCCCCTCCCACCCACATTCCCCCCCTTTAGTTCATGTCCATGGGTCGTACACGTAAGTTCTTTGGTTTCTACATTTCCTATACTACTCTTAACCTCCCCCTGTCTATTTTCTACCTACCACTTATGCTACTTATTCTCTGTACCTTCCCCCCTTCCCCTCTCCTGTTGATAACCCTCCGTGTGATCTCCATTTCTGTGGTTCTGTTCCTGTTCTAGTTGTTTGCTTAGTTTGCTTTCGTTCTTGTTTTGGGTGTGGTTTTTAATAATTGTGAGTTTGCTGTCATTTTATTTTTCATATTTTTTTAAATCTTCTTTTTCTTAGACAAATCCCTTTAACATTTCATATA
Source organism: Micronycteris hirsuta (assembly GCA_004026765.1). NCBI lineage: Eukaryota > Metazoa > Chordata > Mammalia > Chiroptera > Phyllostomidae > Micronycteris > Micronycteris hirsuta. The sequence goes on along the minus strand of PVJI01002277.1, from coordinate 118,340 downwards.
ATAAGGGCTTGGTGATGATGAACTCCTTTAACTTGACATTATCTAAGCAGCAATTTATCTGCCCTTCCATTCTAAATGAAAGCTTTGCTGGATAGAGTGATCTTGGATGTAAGTCCTTGCCTTTCATGACTTTCAATACTTCTTTCCAGCCCCTTCTTGACTGTCTCTTTTGAAAAATAAGCTGACAATCTTATGGGAACTCCTTTGTAGATAACTGTCCCCTTTCCCTTGCTGCTTCTAAGATTCTCTCCTTACTTTTAATCTTGGATAATGTAATTACAATGTGTCTTGGTGTGTTCCTCCTTGGGTCCAACTTCTTTAGGACTCTCTGAGCTTCCTGGACTTCCTGGAATCTATTTCCTTTGCCAGATCGGGGAAGTTCTCCTTCATTATTTGTTCAAATAAGTTTTCAATTTGTTGCTCTTCCTCTTCTCCTTCTGGTACCCCTATAATTCAGATGTTGGAATGTTTAAAAATGTCCTGGAGGTTACTAAGCCTCTCCTCATTTTTTTGAATTCTTGTTTCTTCATTCTTTTCTGGTTGAACATTTCATTTCTTTCTTCCTTCTGGTCCATACCGTTGAGTCCCAGTTTCTTTCCTATAACTGTTGGCTCCCTGTACATTTTCCTTTACTTCACTTAGCATAGCCTTCACCTTTTCCTCTATTTTGCGACCAAATTCAACCAATTCTGTGAGCATCCTGATTACCAGGTGTTTTGAACTGTGCATCTGATAGGTTGGCTATCTCTTCATTGCTAAGTTATATTTTTTCTGGAGCTTTGATCTGTTCTTCCATTTGGGCCTCTATTTTTTTTTTTGTCTCAGCATACCTGTTGCGTAGTAAGAGGCAGAGCCTTAGGTGTTCACTAGGGCAGGGTACCTCATGTTGCTGCATTGTAATGCTGTATGTCAGGGAGGGGTCTGAGAGGGAACAGTGCCGCTTGCTCCACTCTCTGCCGGATTTCAGTCACTTCCCCTACTACCCACAAGCAAATTGGGCCCTTCTGGTGCTGATTCCCGGTGGGCGGGCTTGTGTAGTTCCCAGTCCCTGTGGGTCTCTCCAACAAACTCCCCTGTGAGGCTGGGAGTTTCTCCCACTGCCGCCTCATCCCCCACAGGTATTTTCCGTCGGTTTGAGGCTTTATTTCCCCTTGATGGAACTCTGGGTTGTGCAGTCTGTCTCGCTCCCCAGCTGTTCCTCCTGGTTTATCTGCGCAAGAATGTGGAACCGCCCATTCCTCCAGCCGCCACCTTGTTGCGCCTACCAGCTACTGCGCCTTGCTCGTCTAGCTCCACAATCCGCCGCTGCCTTGCCCACCCTGGTTCTCTAGCCACTGCCTTGCGAAGAGTCCTCTCTGCCCAGCTCCGCTCCTCCTATCAGTCTGGATGAATGTGTCTTCTTTAACTCCTTGGTTGTGGGACTTCCATACAGTTCTGGTTGTTTTTTGTTTTTAAATTTGTTGTCCTTCTTTTGGTTGTGTGAGGAGGCACAATGTGTCTACCTACGCCTCCATCTTGGCTGGAAGTTGCTGTAATGTATCATTTTTAAAAATACATAGGAGCTGATGGTGGACATTTTCAGCATTTACTCCAGTGTCCCAGTAATTTGTTTAATGATTTGCATTATGAATAAATATCAGTTCAAATAGCCACCATTTTAATGGAGCAGTTGACTTACCAATCTAAACAATAAGCTGTGTTATAATGGAATAAATTTCAACTTTAAGTGTTTCTTCATTTTAAAAAAAAGAGTCTACTTCCCTTAACATTATATTTTGTTTCCTAGTTTTATGCACCGCCATATGTACTGCCAACTTCTCTGGTCCTACTTCCTCTCTGCAGCATAAGGATGGTGTCTTTATGATCTCTTTAATACCTTCTGGATCTCAATTCTGCAATGTATGACTCCAAATGTACACTAAAGTCCTTTGTCTATTAAATAAAATTTTACTAACTAGAAATTTTAATCGAGTCACAATTCCATGCTTTGCCACTGCTATAAATAACTAACGTAATAGCCTATGGGCACCAAAGGATTAAAGATGAGTGAAGTCTTAAAAATGGAATTATATACATGTACATCTTAAATATCTCTCACTGTACTACAATTCCCAGAAAATCAGTCAGAGAGAAATAAAGGTATATCTGGTTGGATGAAACTTCCTACTAACCTATTATCTACTTTACCTATATACAGCAGTCTACTTGGTTGTAAATTAATGGACGTCACACATGTTAACCTCATTCACCGGTGTGTCAAGGTAGAAAAATGTCTAAGAACATCTATCTATGCTGGGCGCTACCTTGATTAGACAAAGTACTCGTTCAGTAGAAAGGTAAAGCAAACAGTAAAAAAGGTGCAGAAAAATGGGGTTCCCAAGTCTTTAAATGAGTCAGTATAAAAAAGTAACTGACACTGTGTTTTGTTGCCAAACTTTTATTTTGCCAACTACTATAAGCATTATTTCACAAAAGAGAGAGCACCTTAGTATCAAAAGAATAGAGAGTGTGGGGAAAAGAATGGAAAGGATAAAACCTCAAGATAAATAAGTTACCCAAGAAAAGATAACTGTAGTAGGTTGTGGTCAGATGTCTAGCTTGAAAAATGTCAATTAAGAAAACAAAAGGAGAGCTCTGGGACCATGTCTGCTTTATCATCTGATATATCTATTGCTTTAACAAATAAACTTCCATTTACTTCCTATGAGGGTAGATACCACTGCTTTATCCCAAAGGCTCAGAAAAGTGGTGACTGCTCAGAAGTGCTGGTATATGGTGGAGGCTGGGGAAGCCACCTCTTCTTATAAGCCCTCTGTAATACACCAGGCTGCTTATTATGATCTACAAAGATTGCTGAACATACAGAAAGGGTTCCAAGTACAAAACTGGCAAACGCTATCTCTCAGGTATTCCTTATCAGTTGCTATTCTGTGCATAGGACATCTGTGCCTTTTCAGGAGCTCATGCATAGCACTTACAGTAAATTAGCATAAGCAAAAACCATAGCAAACAGGTGAGATAACTCACTAGCTATAATACTTTATGAAAATAACAAGGAAGCCAAGAATAGTTAATATGACTTTCTTACAGTATTTTGTTGTACTATTTAAGTGCCATTCAGAACAGTACTGGAATGCATTTTATAAGACATGGATATTTTAACCCTTCACTTCAAGAAGCTGTAGTTCAGTCATTAATAGTGACAGCATTGCAACTGATGGCGCCAGTCCTTAAATAATAAAACTCCATGATACTCAAATATCAAGGCCAAGTTCTTGATCTCTCTTTTGTCAGTAGCTTTTCTTCCCTACCGCAATTAGCCATCTGACATCTGTTTCATCAGACCATGGCAATAAAGAATTTGATTTGACAAAGAGGCAGCTCTCCAAAATCTGCATGAAAGAGTAGTAGAGTCAATTTGTTGTACTCAATGTTAAATCTAGAGTGCTGGGAAAAGAAACTTCTAATTTAAATACTAATAATCACTTTTATTGACTTACAAGACATATTATTGCCTAAGAACCCATATACCCTTTCTATATGACTATTTTATTTGTACTTTTATCTTCTTATTCCCCAAGAATTAAACTCCCCAATGCCCTTTAGCAGCAGATAAAGAAACTTAATGTCGAATAGAAAAAGAATATCATAATACAGCACTGCCAACTCCCAAATTTTCCAGAAACTTCACATGAAATACTCTACTCAGTCTGCTTCCTTCCTACAATAGTAACAGCAAATGCACACTGACACACAAATGTAATGAAAATTTAAGTATTTCAGCATCTGATTACATCCAGGACACTTTACACAGAAAGTAAAACATGCAAGAGACTATCAGGTCACACGTGTTAGTTGTTAGTCTGTAAAGTAGTTACCAAAAAGTTTACCAATAAGCAATTCAAATGAAAACCAACTATTCCCTTTTCTTTCTAATACTTTGCATGTTTCAAATAGCATTGTAAGGCAGGCCCTGGCCAGGTGGCTCAGTTGGTTAGAGCATAGTCCCAATATGCCAAGGTTGCAGGTTTGATCCCCAGTCAGGGCACATACAAGAATCAACCAATGAATTCATGAATAAGTAGAACAACAAATTAATGTTTCTCTTTTCTTGTCTCTCTCTAAAATTAATAAATTAAAAAAATAAAATAGCATTGTAAGGCAATGTTTAAGGCTACACAGAAATCATTTAAATTAAGACCATGGGTTTTTTGAAATCGAGTACTTTGATACATATCAAATACTATTTGTGGTTGGAAGAAGAAATAGAAAGATGGACAACTCAGAGTGACACAGACTAAAAAGATCAAAAACACCAGTAAGGGAACAGAAAGCTCCTGGTTTGTATTTATACTAAGTACAAAATACTTGCAGATTGACAATCAAATTCTATAGATTATATTTTAAGCAGGCTTTAGTGAAGCAATGCTACTCTTTACCTCACTACATTCCTAGAAACCATGACGTATCTGTAATTGTAGTTTCCCTGTATTTTGACCATGAACCCCACATCAAATAAGTCATAAATGCAAACAATAATCATTTAAAAGCAGATACCAAACTTCAAACTTCTTTAACAATATACAATAGTAAATTTATGCTCTTAGTTCTATAAAACAGACATCCAACCATGTCTTCCAACCTGCTTCATTCTAGAAAATACATAGAGACACCTGATGTATAAATACTACCTCTGAATTAAAACTAAGAGTCAAGTTACAGTAAGAATATATTATTTTTGCTTGATTTTTGGTAATTCAAAATGGCTACCTGAGAGATGATTTTGAGAGCTTAGGTCACAAAAACTATTAAGGGAAACTTAACGTCTATTTTTTTTTCTTTTAACAAATATTCCTATAGCAAACACATTTTGGAAATCATTGAAATAAACACACAATTGTGCTCAAAGCTGAGATAATTCTTTTTAAAATAATTCATCTATCTTTAAAAGACTCATCTTTCCTTATAAGATTCAGATGATAAGTCTCTTAGGGCAAAGGTCAACAGATTTTTTTGAAGAAATGAGACATTATCCAGAATCTACAATGCTGGGTCTACAAAATATGCTATTTCTACAATATTTCTCAATAGGGAAAAAATTATTTAATATCAGTTTTTCAGTAAGTGATTCAGCCCTGGCTGGTGTGGCTCAGTAGATTGAGTGCTGGCTTGCGAATCAAAGGGTCGCCAGTTCGATTCCCAGTCAGGGCACATGCCTGGATTGCAGACTAGGTCCTCAGTGAGGGGCACGTGAGAGGAAACTAAACACTGATGTTTCTCTCTCTCTCTCTTTCTCCCTCCCTTCCCCTCTCTAAAAATAAATAAATAAAATCTTTAAAATAAAATATTGAATGAGATGGTAAAAAAAAAAGTAAAAATTGTTAAAAAAAATACTAAGTGATTCAATAGATATTCAATATACCAGAATCTTACTTTTATGTATAACCTTTGACAAGCATAAGGTTAAAATGTAAAATTTTCACTAGCTCCTCATTTTCATAATATAGTTCATGCCCATCCTTAATAAATTTAGATACAACCATTAATTTGTTTCTTTCTTGGAAATAAATTTCTGTGGCTGTTCCTAGCACAAAATAATAGTCTCATCTCTACAAAGTTAACTTTTTTGCCTGAAAGCTATAGGAGTATATGCCGTTAACTTTTAACTTTGATCTAAATAATGAGAATTTTTTCATACCTGCAATTTAGACATCATTATCACTACTCACTGCAATGAAGTAACACTCTTAACTTCTTTAAAAATGTTGGCCTTTGATCTCTGACTCTATGTAAAAGTACTATAAGATAGACAAATTTAATGACTTATTTCACTATTGTTCACAGCACTATTAAGTTACATTTTGACTCAATTAGAAAAACTAATGAGCTTTCTACTGTGTTTTTTGCTAGACCCTTCGCTTGCATTATCACTTTTCTACTAAATTTATTTCTAGACTAAAAACTAACATATCTACCCATATCTACCCGAGACGAGACCTATTATAATTGAGTGGTTTTTGTTTTTTTAGTATGTTGAGTAACTATAAACCTGCAGCTAAAGGACTGTACCACTAGATGGGGCTAGGTAACGTGAAACGTGAAGGCTGGTCGATGGGAGAAAACAATGAAGGAGAGAGCAGCGACAGACAGTGAGATGTAAAGAGATTTTAACTGGATTTGGCAAAACTGCAAGGGCAAACTGCCGTGTTGCAAACTCTTAGCAAGTGCCTTTGATTGTCAATAAAACAATGCTATTCCAATTAGTGAAATTCCTCCTGTTGATTCATTTCATAATGCAGAGGAAGTTAGTATATGTGTAAAGAAAAATGAAATCTCAAAGGCACATCTATCCATACCTAATTTTCTTCCCAACGAGGGCTTAAATAAAAGTTCTGGTACTGCCACCAGCCTGGCCTGGAAAGAACTCCAAGATTCTGCCCTGGCTGGTGTGGCTCAGGGGACTGAGCACTGGCCTGCTCACCAGTTCAACTCCCAGTCAGGGCACATGTCTGGGTTGAGGGCCAGGTCCCTTGTTGGGGATTTGTGAGGCAACCACACATTGATTTTTCTCTCCCTCTCTGTCTCCCTCCCTTCCCCTCTCTAAAAATAAATAAATAAAATCTTAGAAAAACCAAACAAAAAAACTCCAAGATTCTTTCATGCTCTGGGTTCTGTATGAATACAGTATCTCTGTATGGGTAGGGCACATACTTAGATACATTAAAGCAGATCATGACAATGTGAAATACTGATTATATACACACTACTTGCAAATCACTGATAAAACACAATGAATGACAGGGAAAAACTACTGAGAAGTGAACTGGAGATGCAGATTAAGTGGTGTAGAAGAGCAGGATAATGAATTCTAAAGTAGAGAGAAGTGGAAAATACCTATACGGATATTCCAAGGAATCTAAAGTTACTGCCTCTGCCTCTTCTTTAACACTGCAACAGATTTTCAGAAACTAGTAACTTAAAAGTGTTATGTGATTAAAATACACAAAGAAAATAACTGCTTCCTAAAAAAAGAATTCTGTATATGTGAAACTGCTGTATACCTTTTAACTCAGCAAAGTTTGCAGAGTCAGTCAACATAATTACATCTTTCTTAAAATTTGCCTTCTGAAGTCCATTTAGTACTTGTCTGAAAATACACCTTTGCCAAGTTCTTTAACTATTTTGTATTTCCGAAAGGTCTCGTGCTTATATAAAAGCGTTAAGTTTCTAAGCTGTATCTGTTAGGGACTATGTTTGTTCCCCTCCTACCCTCACACCAACTCCCATGTCAAAACCTTACTTCCCACTGTGACGGTAGTAGGAAGTGGGGACTTTGGGAGGTAATTAGGATGAGGTCTTAAGAGTGGAGCCCTCATGAATAAGATTAATGCCCTCATAACACAGGTGACAAACACAAGGCCTGGCACCTTGTTTCTACCCGATGGCAGCGCGGAGCTCCTTACCCATAGAGTTAAGGCGTAGTTACATTTATACAGTCCTAAAATTAACATTTAGTCCTTTGAAGGCAACTGTGCAACTGCGAAGCTGATGCGGCCCCCAGTGAAAATGAGTTTGACACCCCTGCCTTTTAAGAGTCATAACAGAGCACAGTTTGCTTCCTCTCTTTGCCTGTGAGGATACAAAGAAGGAAGCCATGTGCAACCTTGAAGACTGTCCCCACCAGAACCTGACCTTGCAGGTATCCTGATCCTGGACTTCCAGTCTTCCTGACTGTGAGAAATAAATTTCTGTTGCTTACAAGCCACCCAGTTTGTGATACTTTGTTACAGTGGGCTGAACTAAGATGATATCTCACAAACATAGAAGAGGAAATATTTTTAAAAATACAAAAGAGGGTTTTACTTCTAAGCTCAAATACTCTAATGACTTATTTACCCAAATTGCTGATTTCATTAAATGTGTCATCTAATATCTTCTAAGTATCAACAAAGGTTCTTTTTTTTCTTCCCTTGAGGAGTTTATCTTCCTAAGGAAACATAACTGAGAGCCAAGTAAACAGTTTCCTCAATTTTTTTCCAGTTCTGCTAATTAGTTTAAAAAAGAAAAAAGCCCATGTTTAAATCTGCAAAGGAAAACAAAAGATTACTTTTTAAACAAACCAATTAGGATTATTTTATTCTCTTCATCCTTGATATTCATGAAGCTAGAAATAGGGAATATTTTTAATAATCCTAATCTTTATGATATGCTAAATTATCCTTTCTTCAGTTTCTAATTAGTTAAGCAGATCCCTATTTAATAAATTTTCTTAGGCTCTAACTACCATTTATATTAGATTTCCCTTAAAAAAATACACTTTATATATATATATACATATATATGTATATGGTGATTGGTCTTTAAAGTATATCCAAAACATTAAAAGCGCAAAAGAAATATTGGATGGGAATATGCCCCAAACTTATGTTAAATGAAAATGAATTATAAAACAGCATATATACTGTGACCCCAATTTCAATTTTTTCTTTTTAGCCATCATATATATAGCTTCACTGTGTTCATTAAAATTTGTCAGCCAACTCAACAGAAACATTTCCTGTCTGAAAAACAAAACAAAATTATGTCAATGGTGTCACTGTCATCATTTTTGGGATTAAAAACCATGAGGATCAGTGTTGATGGTTTTTTTCCAGAGATGTGAGGTTGCATAGCTTACTTTTCCTCAAGTCAGGTTCTTTAATGTGGTTTGTTAAGTAGTATGCCACCTAACCAACAGGCCCAAGTCTTTATGCTTAAACATTTTCTCTCATTTTTAAAAAATTACCAATAAGGGCAGAAGTTCAAACTCTGGTCATTTACCCAAATACTGGTTTGTGCTGAGAACATTGCTCGGGGCGGATTTCAAATAGGAGCAGTTGAGTGTAGGAGAAAAATGTATGAAAACAGAAGATTGTGTAGAGCGTATGCACCTGAATAGCAGCTGAAGTCCTGAATTCTAGCTGGTTGTCACTAACAAGCCATGTTATTCTGGGAAAGTCCCTCTCCTCTTCTGTAGAAGGAGAGAGTTGTATTCCTGAAATTCTCTGCATTGTGTTATTTTCCCCACAAAAACATAGATTTACCAAAGCAGTGTTGTCTGCCTTGTTTACCTAGGACTGAGTCTGAAAAATGTTGTGGTACCTTGCACATGCTCAGGAGATACTCACTGATATTGAAAAATCCACTAAAGAGGCTTTTTTTAAATGTATGGAGTCTTAGCTATTTTTCAAACATCTTTTACACAGCAGGAGTTCAACTCTCACTGGTCTGCAATATCATGTTTGGTTCTCAGGGGAGGGGCAAACTTTACTTGTTAATACAGAAATACAGGCATGGAGAAGCCTCCCGGAGTGGGAAAAAGAATTGTCTATACTTTGGAAAATCTGGCCCACCACTAACTAGTATGGGATTTGGATCTAGTCTTTCCATCTCTCCAGGGTTCTGTTTCCTTATCTGAAAGGTCAGAGGGCTGAACTGGACCCTCAACACCTTTATGGAAGCACACCTCTGACTCTGGTCATATTCCACCTATTACATGTAATAAATGGGAATAAGGACAGAGGAATCCATGGGGAAAGATGTAGGGCTGCATGAGGAATAAAGAAAAAGTAATTAGTGCAGAGGTATTGGTTCACTGGAAACATCAAGACAGGCAGACTCTGCTTTTTATGTGCATAACCTAAAATCCTTTACGAGCAGGGATGGCTCTTCTTTTGCTGTTATTGGTTCATCAAAGCAGGTCAGTGACCTAAGCCGTTATCTGCTGTCATATTTGTTGTCCTGGGGTGCAGACATCATGGAGAAAGCAAGTCCACGAAATGTTTGTGTTATTTAAAATGCTCAATTGTGGGCACACTGAGAATTCACTATGACTTTTATCCTTAAAGCTGGGCTACTCGTATGTAGGGGTACATACCTTTTATTAAAAAAAATGACTATAAAAGTATTCTAGTAGTGAGTTGCTACTGACCTCTACACTTTGTCCTATTACAGCATGACCCTAATTTCTTCAGATCAAAGTCTTCAGGTATCATTAGTAAGAGGAGCTAATTTTTCTAGCACTGCTAAGGAAGGGAATCTTTCAGTTGCATGAATGAAGAAAGAGACACATAGATAAGACTGTAATTATGCTTGAAAAGGCAGTTTTCTGATGAAGGGTCCAGATGGATGGAAAGGACCAGGAAGCAGAGAAGGAAAGATGAGCTGATATTCTGTTGGCAGTCTGAGACTCTAAGGGGTACCCAGTGGCCCATGAGGGCTACATTAGGAAGGTCTTCTGGTATCCTGTGAACTTTAAGTTCTGCATTTTGCAGGCGGCCTAGTTTAGCCCATGGGATGGAACACTCTTGTGTGGGATCAACAGTCTGCATCAGAATATATTGTTGATGGCTGTGGTGATGGGCCTAATTTCCATTTTTAAAATATGCAAAGAATGGAAAGACACACATCAAAATATTGGCAGTCAGTCACTTCCTCTGATTTATGGGCTTTTCTATTATTTTTCTTTTTGTTTTTTGAACTTTCAACAAAGAACTTGTGCCCTGGCTGGTGTGGCTCAGAGGACTGAGTGCCTGTGAACCAAAAAGTCACCAGTACAATTCCCAGTAAGGGCACATGCCTGGGTTATAGGCCAGGTTCCCAGCTGGGGGTGTGTGAGAGACAACCAATCACTCTATCTCTCACACACCAATGTTTCTCTTCCTTTCTTTCCCCCTTCCTTCCCATCTCTCTAAAAAGAAATAAATAAAATTTTTTAATAAATTAAAAAAAAAACCAACAAAGAACTTATATAACTTTGTTACAATCAGGGAAAATACTTAACATTGTTCATTTTAGGTAATAAAAGAATATATTTTGTTACAAAAAATTTTTACAGAATTATAATGTTGCAAATTAATAAAATATATCAATCCTATGTCTTAGAAAATAAAGCTTGAAGACTTCAACTTGCTCAAAAGGTAGTTGTTTCTCTATACAAGCACTCACTCTACTGGTGACTTAGAGAATATACTTACTCTGCCACTTCGGAATTGTATTATTTTTTTCACAAGCACTAGAGGGCAGGGTTTTCACTATAACTCAATTTCACCAATTATTACTATCACTGTATTATATTTGTTTTGGGTTTTTCTGGGTCTGTGGTTTCTGTTAATGTGATCAATTGCCAGTATGTTTATATTATGCCTTTTTTAGACTGTGCTTAATTACCATCATGACTTTAAAAACAGGTTGACTTCCATGAGCTATTTATTAGCTTATTTATCACATATAAAATTCATTTACTCTTATATACTGAAAGGAATTCCAATATATATGCATATACCATGCATATCTCAAAACTGAATTTTTTAGGGCTGTATTAAGAAACATGTAATCTAAGTTTCTGATCTGACACTATGACATTAGATTTAATTTATTATATTTATTATATTATATATAACAATATATATTTATACTATATATTATTTATAATATATTATATTAGGTTTATATTATATATTATATTTATTATATTTGTTATATTTATATTAAAATTGAATGACTAATAAACACACTGAAAATAGAGGTCTATCACTATTGGATCTAGTTTACAAAATATGAAAAGGTAATTTTTTTTTTTTTAGATTTCATTTATTTATTTTTAGACAGAAAGGAAGGGAGGGAGAAAGAGAGGGAGAGAAACATCAATGTGTGGTTGCCTCTCACGTGGCCCTCACTGGGGACCTGGCCTGCAGCCCAGGCATGTGCCCTGACTGGGAATCAAACTGGCAACCCTTTGGTTCGCAGCCCGCGCTCAATCCATTGAGCTACACCAGCCAGGGCTGAAAACGTAATTTTTAAGAAATTAGTTAAATGTCCTCAGGATTCCAGGTCTTTAAGAGAACAGTGAAATGCTTTTCTCTAACTCTAAAGCTTCTAACATCTGAATTCTGGTGGTGATGGAAGAGAAGCTGAGAGGGAAAGTGACGTTCCAGGAAGTGAGAGCAGCAAGAGTAAAAGATTCTTAAAAGTGAGCAATTTATTTGCGGTTGCCAAAGTAATTAGATATGTGACTACAGTATAAGGTGTGGAGGAAAAATAGCTGAAATTGGAAAAGTAGAAAAGGTCAGCTGGGGAAGGGCTATTATGCTGTACTTGAGATTTAGACTTTATTTTGAAGGCAATAGGAAAGCCACTGACACTTTTTAAAGAAGTTAGAGCTTTGAGTAAGATGTGTTTTTAGAAAGGTAACAATATACAGGTTGAATTAGAAGAGTAGGGGAGCTAAAAGAGTGAAGTATACTGGCCAAGCCCTTAAGTAGAGTAAAAACACTTGGGGGTACAAAGACAAAGTATTTCAAAAACATCTGAAAAGGCAGGAATGACTGGTGTTAGTGAAGGGGTAAATAGAGTGAATAAGGACTTCAAGCCTTGATAAGTGAGTAGATACTGGTATCTTTAAGACATACTCCGAGTTTTAATAACTCTAAGTACAAGATGCTTTCTGAAAATAGACGGCAAGATCTGCTAAATAGCTGGAAATGCAGGGCTGAGATTCAGGGGGAAAAGCAAGATATAAATAAGTAAAAAAATGAGACAAGTTTTTTGTGATTATGAAATCTCATTATATCATCTATATTAGACTTATGCCACTTGTTAAAGTAATTAATGTCAATAGGCAGCAACAGAATATACATTTGACTTGAACAATGTAACACTTAGCAAAATAAACTTTCCAACTGGATGATACCCATGTAAACTATGGGATGGTTTCGTACTGTTACAAATAACTTCATCCATTTAGATTATGTGTTAATCATTATCTACCTCAAACATACACAAAATTTATTGGCAAGTACATGACTTATGTTTCCTATACAGATAAGGATTTATCACGATGTTTAAATGCACACACTCATTCATTTAAAGTGAAACCAAAATTTTTAGACATATTTTTAATACATAAAAATGTGAGCTTCCTATGAGTAAAATACTTCATTTTACTAATGAAGCCCAGTAGTAACAATGATTATTAAAAACTATCATTAGTATTAGTCTTCAGAGAACCTCAAATAGATGTTCTCAATTGATCTCTACAAGCTGTCCATTAGGTAGGCTAGAGCTGGCATAAGAACAGCAACAGCTATAAGCCCTGGTTAGTGTAACTCAGTGGATTGAACATGGGCTGCAAACCAAAGGGTCGCCAGTTCGATTCCCAGTCAGGGCACATGCCTGGGTTGCAGGCCAGGTCCCCAGTAGGGACCACGTGAGAGACAACCACACACTGATGTTTCTGTCCGTCTTTCTCCCCTCCTTCCCTTCTAAATATAAATAAATAAAATCTTAAAAAAAAAAAAGAACAGTAACAGCTATAGCACTGATAATATATGTATCTTTAGCAGAATTTACTTTCTACTCTCTGTCCTTCGTCCTCCCCTCCATTCCAACACTACAGTGTGTAGAATAAAGTAGAGGTATAATATACACTTACCTGGAAATTTATCCTTAAAACCTCAGCTTTCCTAGCATAAATAAACTAGATTTGAATACCGCCTACTGAATTTTCTGAAACTCTTTGAAACAGAAAATAGAGACTGCTGTGAAATTTACCAATCTGGTCTAGACATAAAGGGTTGCTAATTATTACACAAAGTTTAAATATGAGGAAAAGTCGAATCCAATTATTAAGTTGTTATAAGAATGACCATTTTTACATTAAGTCTAGTAAAACTTTCATATTGCTACTATTCTTTATAAACTGTTTTCAATTAAATGTTATTTCAAAAGGACAAATAGCCATCTAAGTTTCTTCTTAGATTATTTCTTGAATTTCATTTTTAAAACCATGGCATTATCTATGCATGAATTTTAAAATACTCTCCTCCACGTATCTAAAGGCTGAACCAAACTAAAAATCTTGTGTTACTGTATTTTATAGATTAAAGACCGGGGCCTGAACATATTATCTCCCAAATAAGCAGCTTCTTGCTTTCATTTACTTCACTATTTTCATCAGAGTTGGAATGGGTTAAAAAAGAAATAAGAAGAATCGGGTATACTTACTTAAACCTGGCAGGTGAAAGAGGAGTAGGAGGAAACATGCCTGGTTCAAAAGAATCGAAGTAAGTCACTGTCCAAGAAAAGCTGCAGCAAGAGAATCCAGCAGTTAGGGATATTATAAGTAGAGTCCAAAATCCTTAATGGGAAGAAAGAGGGGAAAAAACGTGAATTATTAATGCCAAAACAATTTAAACCAATATCCTCACATTCAGAAGATCATACAGATACTCCCACTATTCTGAATTATACGTAAATGATACATGAAATTTTGAATTATATGTAAATGATAAATGAAATCTGGGCTTAGTACAAGCTTACCCATGTAGAAATGTAAACTACTAAAGTACAACTAGAAATCATATCACTGAATGTTTTAATTAAAATTTAATATTTGGAAAAGAGTACAAATTCAACTTAAAAATATAACTCTTTAGTTTTATAATATTCGACTATAAGAAAATGGTTAAAATACTTCATTGTTAAAAAGCCTTAATATTTTTCATCAAACTTTGTGAATCATAGCTTGCTTTTATTACTTAGCACTAAGTTATTTCTTTCCATATACCATATACATTTGATATATGAATCAATTTTAGAATGCCTAATTTTTACAGCTTTCCTATGAACATATAAACAATCTGATTCTTTACCCTTGCTCAATAAATGAACAAAAGTTAAGTCCCAATTTATAAATGGGTTGGGATCCTGTATTTTATTTTTAATCAGACTGACCTGAATTTTCTCAAATTAAGTCAAAACCATGGTCAGTATGCTAAGGGGAATTGAAAGGGAAAAGGGTTGAGGATTAGAAAAAATGGGGGGAATACAGTGAACATAGAGGGAAAAAATTAATTTGAAAGTTTTTAGATACAAACTTCCTTCTTAAGAGAGTTTACTAAGCCACCAATACTGATGAGTGTGTTCCAGGCCTCAGTAGTACAAGGAGGAAGGGGGGTTCAGAAGAGTACAATAGAGAATGACTTATTAATTTCCTGGCTTCACAAAATTGCACAACCAAAGGTGCCTTTATTTTAGCAAGAAGCAGGTAAGAAATATGCACACTGGACTGCTTGTAAACCATTTGAAGACCATTAACAGACTGGTAAAACTACCAGAAGACAAACTGGGCAATAAAGCATTTAGAAAAACTGTGGCAAAGTATTTTTGAAAGATCAAATTTTTTCTCCTTATAGTTTTTTCCCTTACCCCCTCATAAAGAGTTACAGGACTATGTTCACTGCCCCAGAAGGAAGTGGTAAAAAAAAGGAGAACTAGCCTCAGTGTCTGTGGTTTTTATGTTGCAAATAATTAAAGGAACTGAGAGAGTAGGAGAGTAAACATAAAATGTCTTGAAGAATAAGAAGTTGATTAGGGTATAGATAAAATGTTTGTGTATAACAGGGAGAGAGCAAAGGCTTTATCTGAAGGTAGTAAGAGTTCCCATTTGAAGAAAGTGGGTCACGTGTGGTGCATTTGTACTTATGTATGTATACAGGGAGGGGGTAGCCCTGCTAGGGCTTCCTGGCAGCCATCAAGAAAAGGCCACACAACACCAGAGAGGGATTACAGTATGTATAGTACCTTGGCAGATGGGCCCAAACCAAACTTGCAGACGCCTCTGCCCAGAGTGGGTCATAGAAACAGCAAATATGTGGGCAGAAGATGCTGCATCTGAAAGGCCAATCTAACCAGCATGCAAGATGTTACAGCAGTAACTCATTTGGGCAAATGTTTTGAAGACTAGATGTACCCCCGTCCTAGTACTGTGGTACAGTGTCAACCCTTAGAATCATAACCCACCCTAGGACTGGCTAAACAAAACTTTTACAGTAAAGACTTGAGGTACAACCTTCCTGCTAACGCAGCAAAACTGGAGATCAAAATAGAAATTGTACGATTACTTGGTGTACAACTACAACTTAAGGGTGACTACATTGCCAAAGAGCTGTTTGGTTATTATTAAGATAAATACCCACCTCTAAAAAAGGGAGAAAATAATTGACAAGTTTACTTTAACATCTTATAATACGTAGTGTGTTTTAAAACAAAGACGGTAATTAAGAAAAATCAAGTATTTGTTTAGGGACTGCTGTGGAATAATGGAAGCTAGATTTCTAAATATCCAAAAAATGTAAGACAAGGACAAAAATAACACTGAAATATAATAAAACATGAGGCTCTCTAAGAAGCCTATCAAGCTTTTTCATTCATAGAACACCATGACTACCATCCCATGATCTAAGTGCTTGCCCCATTTAGGGCATTTTAATTCTGTATTAACTTTGAACTAATCAACAGCTATACCACTGATAAAAGTCAGGTCACAATGATAGGGCTAAAGCAGTCCATTGTAACATCATGCTCTAGAAGTATTTCATGTTTCTAAAAATTACTCAATTTGTTTATGAACAAGCAGGAAAACCACAGAAGTTGGCAACTCTGAACAATTAAATTTGCAACAAGTCCCTACCTCCAGAGCCCTGAAGCTAAAAATCTGACAACTGTTTTGTAAGCCTATTTTTACCAAGAATTGACATAACTTTAAAAGGTATAAAAGCATCTAAAAATTAAGTCAAAGTGTTCCTTCCCCAATTCCTCTTCTAAAACTAATCAGCCAAGAGTTTGTTGTACATCTTTTCTAAAAATTATAGCTATCTAGGTAATGTAGGTACCATAGATATATGGAGCTAGCTAAAGAAAAAAATCTTATACACATATCTTTCAGTTTATTTTCCACAAATGGGATTCTCACCAGAAAAACTGTCCTATACTTTGGTTTACTCAACAGTGTTGGAGAACTTTCATATCAGTACACGCAGCCACATTTCCATTGCGTATTTTTATTATTCCAGTGCTTCACTATTAAAAGCAATGCAGCATGAAACAATCTTGTACTTAAGTACGTACTTGTACAAAAATATCTCTAACAAATTTCTAAAGGAAGAACTGTTGTGTTAAAGAATATAGGCCTTTAAATAAACATATACATCCCTCTTTCTTCTGTACAGTTCAGTTTTTCATCAGTTAAGGAAATGACAGAAATTCATCTTTTCCACCAACTGAAATCTCTTGGAGTCAATGTTTTCACATAAAGCAAAGATGAAGGTAGGTGGGAAATTCCTATTCTAATCCCCTTGTTGGAGTTTTATATTCACTTATCTAATGGTATAGTTTGCTTTGGTATATTTCATTTTTCAAAATAAGTCATTTTGGTTTCAAAGGATAGTTACTTCTCTAAAATTATGCTGGTAGCTTTTACTATAAAATCTTCCACCAAAGAAAGATTATTATGTGTTCTAAATATTTTCAGTTTATTTAGCAATTGCAGGCTAAGGAAATGTGTTTACTTTCAGAAGTTTTATGAGGTCAGAGATGAGGAGGCAGCAGTTTACACATATCGTATGTAAGAAAAAAACAACCAGGAAAAAAACTCCCATGTTCTCACACTGGGAAAGGTTTCTTATTAAAACATTGTTATACAAACAAAATTACATTCTTCATAAAACTTACTCCTGCCTTAAGTAAACAATGAGACTAGAAGAGACAGCATACTGATAATTTCCAAGTCCTGATTTAGAGCCGACACTTAAAATGTTTAAATAAACTGTTATACTGTGAAATACAAGGCAGTAATGCAAAAGAACGAGGTAGATCTATGTATACTGATATTAAATGAACTCTAAGACATTTTAATAAAGCTGCAGAACATGCATGATTCCAATTATGTTTTCCTGCAAGTGACAAAACCACATATTTTAAATTATATCTATATATAAACAGACAGACAATGATGTGAAAATATACACAAGGTGATAGATTAGTTGGAACCTTTACTTGTTGGATTTTTAAAAAATGTTATAAGAGTTTATTTTAGCCAAATTGATGACAACTGCTGAAAAGCAAGATCTCAAACGTCCCCTGTTGGATTTTTTTCCCCCTAGTGAGACTATATTACTCATAATTAATTAATGAAATCACAAGTGAAAATTAACATGTAGGTAATTTTAAAAAGTGTAAAAACTATAACTAGCTGGCTACTAATAAAAGTTTAGATGTACTCATGCATAAAACTGATCAACATTTTCTAAATATTTAAGCAAATTTTTCCAACTTTATCAGATGCTGTAGTTTTCTAATTTAGGATGACAGGTAATTTAGTGTTCTCTCTCAACAAACCACATTCTATTGATAGCGCAAGTCTTCAAAGCCCCTGAGCAATGTGTCTCTCTACATGTCAATGCAGAAAGCTGTACAGCCTTCGATCTTCAAACTTATTTCCAAGGGCAGGAGCAGAGGAAAGAGGGTCTTCCTCCTCTACCATGGCCACCTGACTACACAGTGGGTCCACAGCGGTTGACAGTGGTAAAAGTCTCCACCCAACTACCTGTCTACCTGCGATTCAGCATGTAGCAATTCCACTCCTCTTCCTGCTGAAAAGGTAAGAAAAGTTTAAGGGGACATTTTGATAAAGTGACTAAACTTGAAAAATAACACCTGCAGCTTCTAACCATGTTAAAGCACCAGATTCACATGGAAATCTTAAAAAAAAAAACTTTTTTTACTATGAACAATTTCAAATATACATAAAAGTAGAGGGAAGAGTACGATGAAACCCCATGTACCCATCACTCATCAAAATATAATTAACTCATGGCAAATCTTATTCAACCTGTATGCATTCTCTTCTGAAGCTTGTAATACTAGGGAAAATAGTCATCATTACCATCTGGATCCAACATACCATTTCTCTTATTTTTAAGTCATTTGATGAATAGTTTATAGAAGAATAAAAAGACAGTAAAAAAAAAAAAACCTTTGTTAGAAATTTTAATAAGATACATCATATCCAAATTTTTATTCTTAATTTCCCTGGTTTTAAAGGTGTATACACTAGAGATGAATTATGTCCTAAGTGCAAATAACTGCTTACTAACTTCATGCATAAATCTGGAACATAACCACCTTATAAATAAACACTGATTCCAGATTTCAGTTACATGTTTAACTGGTTATAGCTTGTCATTAGTTTTACTTTTTTCTTTTTGTATTTGCATTATCAAAATATAGTGCTTTAAGGAGCTTTTAAAAATCTTTCATGGCTTATCATTTTGGTTAGGAGGATAACAATCTTCTTTGCTCCATAATTTGTGAAACATTTTCATTTTCAGATCTTAGACAATTTAAATGGTCAATCCAATGACTTTTTTTCATGTCATTAGCAAAGAGTCATATAATGATCTTCCTATTTGCTGTCAAGTATCTACCAAGCATACCTAGAATAGCAGACTAACTAAAAGTGGAAAACGAAACAGAGCAATGATAAAGCCCTATTGTACTTTTTTGATACTGAACAAACCATTCTCTCAGGTGAAAAGTGCCATCCATTCTATGTGAAAATTTGCCAACTTTTAAATAGCAACTTAGAGTTCATGTCTAGTTCAGAACCACATCAAAAGCTGACGTATCAATAAATACTATGAAAACCTTTATAGTCTTGGCTGTTTGTTTGGGGGGGATGAAACAATATAACAATATATACTGATAAAATGAGTAACAAAATAAATACATGTTTTCTCATGCAAGAAATTGAGAAGAGCACAAACAAGTTTTCGTGGGACATGTAGCAAATTCATTTGTAATCTGAAGATAAAGGTTTCCGCTTCTGCAAAATCAGGTAGACCATACTTTGTATCATCATAAGGGCACTGGCCTTGAAGAGGTAAATTAGTTTACTAAGATTGGGGGAAGGGTAACAGGCAGGCTAGGATCTCAAAAAGATTTTAACAAATAGAATATGCCAGAAAGGTAAAGCTCTGAACTCTTTAAAATTATTTGAGCACAGAGAAATAAATGTAAGATAAGTAAACCTTGAATTTTTCACTAGAAACCTGTAAACTACAGCATTACAGATTCAACAGGTATTCTTTAGAAACTCAGATCTGACACTTTCCCAGTTAACATTAAACTGTGCAATTATGCCAATGCCTTTCACAATTTTAAAACAAGTTATTTATAAGGAAATTTGAACTTAAATTTCTCCTGAGGTCTGCTTAAGATATTATCTTTGCTAAGTTTATAAGGAAGTTAATTTTGCTTGTTTGTAATTCCTGGCAAGAGAGATAGGGAGGCTCTTTCAGTATGTAACTAGAAAGCGTTAAGTATTCACTAGGTCTTTATCACATACAGTTGTGTTCAAAATATATTCCTAGAGTGTGTGCTATACATACATACACTCACATATATACCGTATACCTATATAAAAAGAAAATCTAGTAAAATTTACCACACATATGCAAATAAAAAGGTTAAGACTGAAACAACTGCATAAAAGAATATATTATGTATTTTATCCAAAATTTTGTAGTTTAAACACGGTCTGGAAAAACAGAAGTGAGACAAAAATCAAATAAAGTAACAAGTACATACCTAAAAGCCCAGTGTCTACATCATCTTTATTCTTCAAATTCTCAGCATGTAACTCTGCAAATACAAAAAAGATAATCTGAACAATAGCTCAAAAGCTGGGAAGTTATTGTGGAGTTATAGAAAGTGCTGTAGAGGCAGAAACAACTGGGTTCAAATTGATTCTAGTTAGCAGTGATGTAACCTTCTGTAAGTAAGAGGGGAATAAATCAACTGCCACGTGTAAAATGGGAATGTTTATCCCACTAGATTGTTGTTGTAAAGGCATTTACTGTAATTTATTTACAAGGCACACTAGGTTTTGTATCCAGTTTTTCTCCATTCTCTAAAATAAGCACAGTTCAATGCTTCCACATTTTGTGACTTCATGACAAAAAGGTAATCTCTCAGAGCAAAAGAGAAATAAACTACCTACAAGACAAAATTCTGAGTTGCTGTGAAAAAAGAGGGGGAGGGGAGCAATAGAGGATAAAATATTAACATCCATCTAATTTAACATTGTTTACAACCAATACCATTGTATGAATAGATAAAACTTGCCAATTTCTCTCCTTTGAAAATCAAGCATAGTAAGCTTTTATATGCCACCAGCAGCCCACAAGTGAGTTGGAAGTAATGAGAAAAAATAAAAACTACAACTAAGCAGATTAAATTCTATTGTGAACTAAAAGTAATATTTGAGCCACAATGTGTTGGGTGTTTTTCATACAATGAAGGTATTTTGTTTTAATTGTTCTTTTTCAATAACTGCCGACGTGACGTATGAATGAGTAATGAGAATTAAACTAAGGTCTGATTCTTTCCAGTGTAAGCACATAATATATCCGTGTAACACTGGAAAAACCTTTCAAGGCACATCTCCTTCTACTCCTACCTGGCTGATATGTCAACTCCAGACACAGGAAAATAAAACTATTAATCAGAGAAAGAGTAGACTAATTTCTGCATAGAGCTTTTTCGTTACATTCAGCTGCAAACCTAATACAAAACCGAGGGGGACTATTTTACCTATAAAAGTATTAATCTGGGTTATGGGTTTAAAATCCCTGTTCTTCAGGAATTCTGCGTGTACAGAGGAATTGGTGGATAGCATATCTTTAACTATTTGTAAATTAAAGTCTTTGAACACATGTGGCCTACTTTAATTACACATATTTTTCACCGTCTTTTAAATGTCGTGCTGTGTTTTAATTCTGCCAATTTTCACCTCAAGTGACTATAGTTCACCGACTGTAAGATACTGTGTAACTTAAGATCTTTCTTAAAATGTATCTCCTGATAATAGACCTGGGCCATCCACCTTTAAGAAAAGACAAAGGGAGGGGAGCAGAGAGTTGCAGTCGAGGACTCCTGCGGAAAGTGGCCTTTGATGGGGAAAAGGGTGATGAAAGCAAGACACCTCCAGGCTCAACTTTATTGTGCACAGATTTTCACGGACCGACCTTCTGTACCTTTTACGATCAGATAGGCGATGGCGAGGAGGAAAGCGAGGAGGACCGCGAACAGCAGCGAACAGAGAATTGAGAGGACCTGTACCGACCACCGCCGAGCCTGGGCTCGGCCGCGCGCATCCGCCGAGAAGAAGCCATTGCGCTTATCCGGCAGGACTGGAGACCCGTCCCCCACGGGCGGGAGTAGAGAACCCTTTCTAGGCTCAGACAACGCCCCAGCAGAAAACTCTGCCCGCAGGTCGCGGGCTACTTGGTCACATCCCTCCTCTTCGTCGACTTCACCTTCACCCCAACTACCCCCTTGAGTAAAGGAAGATAACGCGGACCGAGAGTACGGGACAGGGGTGCATACGCGGCGACGCTGCAGCAGAGAGGAACGCCTCGCGCTCTCCACGAACGACATGGCGGGAAAGACACAGAGACGCGCGGAGGTCGAGCGTCTCTTACCCGCCCCGCCTCGAGGTCTCAGCAGCCTATCAACGGTTGGTCCCCCCCACGGCCTGCACCATCCGGCCCCGGCGCGCAGGGGTGCTCAGGGGTAAGCGGCGAAGCGGAGAAGGTACCATGGGGCCCGAGGAGAGGTTGGACACCCCTGGACCAGAGCACGACCCCAATTTACTAGAAGGGAAAGAAAGCAGAGGAGCGCGCGGAGACAGGCGAGTCCAAGCCGAAAGTAGCCGAGTCCCCTCTCCCTGCAGTGCTTCGTCCCGGCCAGAGACCTCCGCCACTGCCGCGTCACCTCCAGGCAAGCGCGGGCCCCAGCAGCCCCAAAGCTGCATCTTCCTGATGCCCGGTCCTAGCGCCTGCCCTTGAACTTCTGATTAACATTCCCGAGCTTACCTGCTTCTTCCTTTCTTGCCCTCTACTCTCGAACTCTTCCACGGCTTCCCTCACTAACGGTAGCTCATCCGCCGGTGCTCTCGCCTCGCCTTAACTTCTCAACCTGCTCTCTTTTGCATTGTTCTCCCCGCCCTTACCACAACTTCCCTCCACGCTGCTCGACACGCCTCCTCCCTCCATCCCTCCGCCCAGGCGCGCGGTGTCCAGCTGGTGCGTACGGAGCTCGAGCTCTCAGCTCTGGACCCCTCCTTAGCCTTCCCCGCCCCCTTCCCTTCGCCTCAAGCACAGCGCGCGCGCGCGCGTCGAGGCCGGGCCACCGCTAACGCTAGAAGCCTCTTACCTCACCCCCACCTTCCCCACCCTACCCCTGGCGGCCTCAGGTTTGTGGGGCGTACGTAATTCGGGCGGGTGGGTGAAGGTGGCAGGTCCCCACTGCCCCACCCCCTACGGGGTGAGGCGGTCTAAGCTCAAAAAGCTGGGACACAGTTGTCTTCCCTTCCCCGGGGGAAGTTGGTGGAGTTTTTCCGGCAGAGGACTCGGCGCAGAAACTTCCTCCGTCCCCCTATTCCCCCTCCATGCAGGCGACGCCAAGTGAGGCTGAGGCTGGGGGCGAATCGCCGCAGAGCTGCGTGTCGGCAGCGCACTCTGATTGGACAGCGGGGAAGCCTGTCAGCTTGTTGGCCCCGCTGATCCCGCCCCGTAGCGCCGGGCAGCCTTTAACCTTTAGCCCAAGCGGGCGCCAGCCACTCAGATCGCTGCTTGTTGGTATATGCAGCGGCAGTGGCCGCCGGCGGAGCAGTCTGAGCCAGACGATGAGGCCAGGGACAGGAGCCGAGCGTGGAGGCCTCATGGTGAGTGAAATGGAGAGCCATCCTCCCTCGCGGGGTCCTGGGGACGGGGAGCGGAGATTGTCCGGCTCAAGCCTCTGCTCCAGCTCTTGGGTCTCTGCTGACGGCTTCCTGAGAAGACGGCCCTCGGTAAGGGATCGGAGTGGCACAATGAAAAACGGAGTCAGAGAGACAGGAAGCTTTCTCCAAAAGGAGAGGATAAGAGTGGACGAAGGAAGAGCTCGAGATGGTGGGATGTGTTCCGGAGAGAAATGGAGGGTGGGGATGCGCAGAGGGAAGAAGGCGGAATCCTGGAAGTTCCCAGTGGGCCTGGCTTAGACAGATGCGCGGTGGAGGTGCTGGGCCCGGAGCGCGGTGAGCGTCTCGAAAGGTAGGCCCGATTTAGGAGGGAGCGGGAGGCAGAGATGTGAGTCTAGGTTTTAAAAGAGGCTGCCAAGATCTGTTTGCACCAGTGGTGGTGGTGTCTGTAGGGTGGACAGCTGGAAGAATTTTCAGGTAGCAATCACTTGGTTTTAAGACCTGGAACAATGGGCACACAGGTAAAGGAAGTACTTGTCTTATAAAGGCGCGTTGAAGTGGATGAATTACTTTTTATTTAGTGTGTCAGTGACAGACTTCAATCTTGGAATAAAAAAAAATTGAGGGCAGAAGTAATTTTATCCGTGTGAAAATTGTATTTGGAAGTAGTATGTGTATTAGGAGAGAGGTGTCCCTGAGTACCCATGCTATTTGTGTTTAATAAGACAAGCTTTGATCTGAGTTAATTTGGTAAATTTCAGCGTTTTAAAGCTTAAAATTAGTTTAGGAATGAATTTAATAAGTAGTTTTATAAAATAACAATTAGCTATTTTATATCTGTATGAAATAGGACAGAGTTGTGGTTTTCGTTAACAGTTTTTAAATTGGCTTTCACATACATATCTGAGTTTAGCAAGTTAGTAACTGATTAAATGAGTGTGCTTTAAAAGAAAAATAGCTCTGGTTGGTGTGGCTCAGTGGATTGAGCGCCGGATTATGAACCAAAGGGTTGCGGGTTGGGTACCCAGTCAGGGCACATGCCTGGGTTGAGGGCCAGGTCCCCAGTAGGGGGCATGTGAGAGGCAACCACACATTGAAGTTTTTCTCCCTCCCTTCCCTCTCTCTAAAAATAAATAAATAAAACCTTTAAAAAAAATAAGAAAAATAAAACTATGATCTAACTGTCTAGTAATGATTTTAATTTTTTATGTTTTATTCTGGAATTAGGTTAGTTGAAAGCTCGTTGTAAATATCGGTGTAGTGCATTTTGTTGAAGATAAAGTATAAACTAACCTAATAGTTAAATTACATTACCCTAATATATCATTGCACTTAACTGGTTTGTTGAAATCAGACTTTTGAGAAGGATTTATTGTTACTTGCTAATTTTTAAATTGTCCTTGTTTTTCAGATGGGGCATCCCGGCATGCATTATGCCCCAATGGGAATGCACCCAATGGGTCAGAGAGCTAATATGCCTCCTGTACCTCATGGAATGATGCCACAGATGATGCCCCCAATGGGAGGTCCGCCAATGGGTCAAGTAAGAATGTTTTGTTTTATTTTGTTTTTTGTGTTTATTTACTTTTGTCTGTTGTAATACTGTGTCAAGATTGCAAAATCTGCGTCAATACATGTAGGTATTTAAGGGTTATTTTACGATAAAAGAATGTTTTCAAATATGTGTGTTTTCAAATATGTGAAATGTTGAATCATGACACTAACTGTTTTGAATTTAATGAAGTCTTCTGTATAAAAGAACTACTTTCACAGCAACAAAACTAAGAGGGTTTTTTAATATAAATTTAAAACTAACACTGAAGGCTTTTTAGTTTAATGACCTTTTTCCCCACAAGTAGGTGAATTGAAGTTAATGTTCTAAGAGTGAATGCCTGATAGAAAAACATAGTTTATTGTCGGTGGACCATGTAAATACATAGAATCTGAAGATTGCAATTGTTTAGGTCTTTGGTGTAGAATGAATTTTATTTGTGTAATAGCTTGCTCGTGTGTGTGTGTGTGTGTGTGTGTGTGTGTGTGTGTGTGTGTGTGGTGAAGATGGAGGTGGGTAGATTGTACTCTAATTTGATTCTTATTAATAGGACGGTAACAAATAGGTAGTTCATTTTCCACTTACACTATTTTGTTGTTGTTTTCTTTTAATGCTTATTGCTTCTGCACTCCTGCTTTTGTGCTGTCCCTTTCATCTCCAGCATAAATTTTACATGGACATTTTATCGGAGTGATTTGGATTAAAAGATTTTCATGCTGACTCAGTGAATTCAGTACAACTGAGTTCCTAGAGAAGCATTCAAGAAAGATAATAGGTTTAGTTACCGTGAATAATTTTATGCCCCCTGTTAGGTTCTACAGTATTTCTTAGTAGAGCTGCTCTAACTAGATGATGAACTTTAAAAACTATTTATTCTTTAAATGCTTTTATTCCTACTTAAAATTAGTTTGGTGGCTCGGTTCTTTCCATTTGAGAATCTCAATAAATCATCAGAAAATTTAGGCTAACAAAATACTTTGGAAAGCCAATTAGGTATGAACTTTCTGCTAATTAACACTCTACTTTGATAAACATTTAAGCCTTTATGGTTTGTTATTGATGACATTGTAGTGGAGAAAGGAGCTTGCTCTGTGTCTCTCTTTTTAAGTAACCTTAAGAGTAGACGGGTTTAATGTCAAGCGCTTTCCTTTTTTTATTTGGAATATAGCCCTTAGTTTTGTATAAAAATCTTTATTCAAAGACACCAGGCCCAAAAGGTTCTGCCTGTAGGAGTTCTTTAAATAACAAAAGAACCATTTGCTTTGTTGTTCTAGAATAACAAGTTTTAAAACTCCCTAGGTGATGGAGAAACAACTTTGATTCCTCTTCTGTTTCTTTCCATCTCTAAACAGCAAGGAGCTCTTCTTGTTTTCTTAGTAGAGCTGCTCTAACTAGATAATGACCTTTAAAAAATATTTATTCTTTAAATGCTCTGGTTCTTATTTAAAATTAGTTTCTTTCCACAGAAAGATAAAATAAAACAATTTGCTACTGCCAGATGCTTCTCTCTTTTCTGGGGCCTTCTGTTTCCATTGGGCCAACCAAGGTAAGTTTTGCAAGGGACTGACCTGCTTACCCTTGCTGTAATGGTGCTATTGCACTACCAAAAACAAGATACCAGCTAGTCATTTCCAATAAAATGCAGATTTTTTTTTTTTTAAGTACTTTTGTGTATCTCATTGACATAAGCTGGTCACAATTTGCTCTATGGCCCTTTCTTTTTAGTTGTACTAGTGACCATCTTTCTAGTAAGGTTACTGGCTACTTGGTACACATCCATTCAGGTACTCTGAATTTCACCTTGTGGTTTTCTTCTACTTTTTTCTTAGGACAGTATATACCATGTGACTTTAAGTGTACTTGACTAAATGTTTAGAAGTCTGTCTCTCCTCTGTCCACTGTTAAGATAATGGATGTCTTAAAAGTTCAGCTCTGAGGGTCCCAAGAGAATCCCCATTGTTTTTCCTTAAAATCAGATTATTTCTTTTTTTTTCCTCTTACTCTTAATATCTAACTAACAGATATTGGGTCCAAATCTTCGTGAAACTAGTTTTTATTTTAGCTTTGATAATAGGCTGAGAGGACATGGATAATTTCAATATTCAAGTAATCCAGAAATCTGATTTAAAGCTCTGTAAACAGCCTTAAAAATAAAAATTCATAATTAGCAGAATTGATTCCTTTTTCTGCATCATTTCTTCTGTTGACCCACTCTCAGAAGTATTAATGAGTGGGAAGTGGTCAAATGATAATGAGAAGTGGGGTACCTGCCCAGTTCACTCCACTGACACAGATTTGGTAAGGTCCTGCTGTCCACCTTTTAAAAAAATAAATTGACAAATTTTAGACTCTAGTACTGAAGGTTATATAGCCTTCATGTATAATGCCTGGTTCACATTAAGATTTCATTCTGGGGCCAGCTGAAGACTAAAATTTGTGACAGTCTTCTAAATGATTGCTGTTTGGGGAATGTTATTAAACATGACATGAAATTTAAACCTTATTTATAAACTAATATACAGGCTGGACAGAATACCAATCAATAGAAGCCAGAGTTCATAATTTTTCAAATGCAGCAGTTTATGTAGATTAAAGAAGTATTTTGTTCATCTTATTTTATTTAGTTTTTTCTAGAGATAATCCAGAATGCCGTTTTTAGAATTCAGGCTGAATCTATTAATAATACATATTTGAATATTATCAATGGAGCTCAATAATATTTCTTTCAAGTTTATTTCAGTTGTCCTATAGATTAAATATGCCTCTTTCTTACATTAACTTCATATAGGAAAGTTATGCTTCTATTTTTACAGAATTATAGGTTCTTACAGTTGGAAGGGGCCTTGCCAGTTGCATAAATTTTAGATAATGTGATTAATTAATGGTTTGTCACTGGTTAAAAAATGTTAATAAAGTAATTTTTCTGCTTGATTGCAATACTCAAATTTTCAGAAAAGATATGTATTAAAATGTAATTGTGTATGAGGCCTTCTTTCTCTATATCTATAGTCAGTAATGTTTTGCCTTTAAAATGTTTTTAGTCTTACTCCTTTGTTGTCATTTTTACACAAAGAACATGTAAGTCCTTCTATCTTTATCACATGATTTTGCCTTCACTTAGGCCCAAGAGAGTACTCTTAGTTGGCTCCATTTTTTTTCCTTTTTTAATTCTTAATTTTTGTTATTTTTAATAAGAGTACAAATAATTTAAGGTCTCTTTCAGCTCTAACAGCCTATGATTCAATTCAGATCACTTGATAAGAGTAGATGATACATGAGATTGTATGATAGGGAAATAAAAACAAAATTCTTTTAGTAATGCCTCCCTAGTTTTAATTTTTCTGTAGGGATTTGGTTTTTTTTGTTGTTGTTTGTTTGTTTTTTATGGTGGGGCTTTTGTTCAATAAGCATAAGTAAATAATTGCCTTGTACAAATAAGTGTGGTTGGTTTGTTTTTTTTTTAAAGATTTTATTTATTTATTTTCAGAGAGAGGAGAAGGGAGGGAGAAAGAGCAACATATGGTTGCCTCTCACGTGGCCCTCATTGGGGACCTGGCCCGCAACCCAGGCATGTGCCCCGACTGGGAATCGAACCGGCACCCTCTGGTTCCCAGCCCGCGCTCAATCCACTGAGCTACACCAGCCGGGCCATAAGTGTGATTTTCTTTTATTGTGTTGAGGCAGGCTTTCTGCTGCTATCTGAGCCCAAGTTGTTACATTCCCATGCTTTGGATATCTTTAGCAACTTTCGAGCTGGTTTTCTTACTTCAAGCCTGCTCCCTCAAAAAAACATTCTCTTGAATTTCCGCATGTTATCTCCTTACCAAGAACTCCTAATGTTATTCTGTGCCTATAACATAATAACTAAATTCCACAGCTTACCTTTCAAGAATAGTATAATTCAAAGTGCAATTCTGAGCTGCATGTCTTCACATTCCCTAATTTGAACCCAGGCTAGTCTTTTCATGGTATCTTGAGTGTTGTATTAGTTCATGACTAAGCTCATGCTGTCACCTCCTTTCCCTCCACTCACTACCATAGTGAACTTTCTTTTACTTGAGTTCTACGATTTCAAGTCCTACCTTCTTCAGGAGGTCCTCAGCAATCTTTGCGCAGCATACACCTCCCCGTCAAATTATTAAAATAAAATCCTATGTAATCTGCCCATAACTCTGATGGTTTCACTTATTTTGCCACTTGGTTATTGACTTGTTTTGTTGTATGGTTAATTTGCTTTGTCTTCCCAACAAGTAATAGATTGAAAGCTCTTAGTGAGTAGGGGCAATGTTTTGCACTTTTAAAGAATTCTGTAGATGCTGAGCACAGTTCTTGGCACATC
Source organism: Micronycteris hirsuta (assembly GCA_004026765.1). Taxonomy (NCBI): domain Eukaryota; kingdom Metazoa; phylum Chordata; class Mammalia; order Chiroptera; family Phyllostomidae; genus Micronycteris; species Micronycteris hirsuta. The sequence goes on along the minus strand of PVJI01002277.1, from coordinate 88,829 downwards.
ATGGGTGCTCAGTAAAATACTTGTTGAATGAATGAAACACAAAAATACTCTTTCCTACAGTATAAACCAGTAGATGTTACATTTGACTGTTTTCATTGGTTACCTGTATGTCTTACATTGTTACATTTACTCTTGTTTTCAGTGTCTGCCTTTTTACTGTTGCTTTTTTACTTGACAAAAATGAAAGATAAATAAGGTGAAATAACGAATAACTTTTGGTGACTAAAGTAAACAGTAATCTCCACTTAATTTAAATGACAGGCAAATCTGTTTTTTATCTGCATGACTTCATTGATCATCTCTTTAAGAAGTTTTATCACAGGTTTTCCATGCTCTTGGGAAAAATGATTTGGAACGTAGGCCTTCCAGAGAAATTTAAAGTTACTAGTATCTTAGATTTATCTGACTGATTCAACAGATTGATTTGTTGCTTTTGCTTTGGAATTACCCTTACTTTTGGGTATTCACAGAATCCATGCCATTAAATTGAACATTAGCCCTTGACAAAAATAAACTTTTTTAAGGCTCTATGCTTATTACTGTTGAATCTAGGTAACTTTCTGTATGCATTTACATTACCCAGGCAGATACTTTTAACAAAAATAGATTGACCTGGACTTAATGTGTTTTATGACTCTTGGGCTATGTAGGTAGTTAATTTTGATAGTTTTTATTAATGATACCAGAAGATAAGTTTGTTTTCATTATCTTTAGATAGCAATTCATTAAAGTCTTGCAAAGGTCTTTTGAAACTGATTTTACTTAGTATTTCTGGGTTTTATTTGACCATCTTCTCCCCTATTTCCGTGGTCTCTGTTACCCTGTTATCTGTTTATTTTGCTTTGTCTTGCACATTCCATGGAATTAGCATTTTTGAGAAATGCTGAAATGTGGCCACTTACTCATTTAGTCTTCTCTTTACAAGAAAAAGTGAACTTCAAAATAAATTAGTATTAATACACACATAAATGAAGCAGCTTATGGAGTGCAACATATGTATGCATTAAGTAGTGGGCTCAAAAAGAAAAGAGAACAAATGTCAATAGGTTAACCTGTTGGTTTTATTTTATTTTTTACCGTTCTATTACAGTTGTCCCAAATTTTCCCTCGTTGCTCTCTCCCTCCTCCCTCTGGCTCCCCCCAGAGTAAATCCCTACCCTGTTGTCCATGTTCATGAGTCATTTATACATGATTCTTGACTAGACCCTTCCCTTTTTTCCCCACTATCCCCTCCCACCCCTAGTCATTTTCCATGCCTCTGGTTCTCTTGCTCGTTTGTTTGGTTCATTGGGTTCCACTTATCTGTTGGGTTTTACTTAACATGTTGATTTTTAATTGAGTTTGTTAGAAATGTTGATGCAATTTTCAGTCATCATGAAGTGGTGTATCAGTAGATAATAAAGATTTGGTATCTATGTATATCCCGTAGCTGTGAACTATGGTTTTTGTTTGTTTTTAACTAAGGAAAATAATAGAGCTAAGTTGTGCTGGTTTGTAAGTAGGAATGAGTACAATTCTGTCTCAGAAGTTGTCATTGGTCTTTCATTCTTACTTCCTTGTTTCATACCATCATGTGTCTTTTAGTCAATAGACATTTGTGTGGTATTAGTGTAAAGACAAGTAATGTATATTCTCTGCACTCAAGGAACTTATAGGCATTACTCAGATGCCTGCCTAAACTGTTTTGTCATCTAACTGCTGGTGTGGCTATCACAATACTTCCATACATTTGAATATTTGGTGTAAATGAATCTCTTATATTTTTCTTTCTCTCGCTAGTCAAGTAATCATATGTTTCTTTTGCTTATTAAAAAAGTTAATTATACTTAGTTACTAAAGATGTGTTTTGCATGATTGGCTTGAAAAATCTACTTCTATATCTTTTTGGTGCACTGAACTCAAAGTGAAAGTCTCAATCTTCTCTGAATTTGAGTGATGCTGTTAGCATTATTTCCTAAAGGATTAAACATACCAGCAAGTAAGGACTCTTTTGAGTTGAAATATAGTTTTTTTTGTTTTTTTTGTTTTTTTTTTTTTTTTTTTTTGCATTATGCTTCTTTACAATACAATACAAATGTTATCTTATTCCCTAGGTCTTGGTGTTCTGTTTGGGGTAAGACTTTTTAAATTACCTTTTGATTAATGAATGAGCATTAAGTCTATGAAAACATGGGCTTGATACTGTTTCTTTGGCCATGTGGTACCAAGATAGTTGTTACTTCTCTGAAAGATGGTTTTTCAGTAATTTCAAGGTCATTATGTATTTATTACATATAATAGAAAATTACCCACTCTTACACAAAATTAAGGACTGGTCCTAAGGTTATCTACTACAGGTGTTTGAGTTTTTGCTATGTCTGTGGGACTGTCCTGCACCAGTAAGACATATGTAAATGAGACATGCTCTTTGTTCTAAAGACACCCACAATTGAGAAGAAACGAAAAGTTTCATATGAACAAATATATTTATAAAAATTAGCTAGATACACTGAGTCTGGTTTAGCTGGGAAAGAGGATAGTAATAGTCTTGTGTCCCTTTATACCTGTGTTCCAGAGAACCTGTGTCCAAAAGAAGGCTTAGACCAACTTTTTAGAGTACGTTTTAAAGTCTTTGATTCTGTATGACTTAATTGAGATGTTATAATTTGTGTTTGTATCTCCAGTATGTTTAGAGCTTTTTAAAAATAAAATGATACCATTCATTTTCATTCAGCTCTGTTTTTAAGTTTTTGTGTCACATATCCAAACCCAGTGATTTTATATTTTCTGTACCCTTTTTGAAGAAGTTAGTTTGTGGTTTAGTAAGAGACAGTGGGATAAGTTACTAAATAATGTAAGCTATTTACTTGCACTTTTTAAAAAAAAATCCTCACCCGAGGTCATTATTTTTCATTGCTTTTAGAGAGAGGGGGAAGGTAGAGAGAGAGAGAGAAACATCAATTAGTTGCCTTCTCATCAGTTAGTTCCTGAGGGACTGGGAGTCATACCTGTGACCCTTCGGATATATAGGATGACACTCCAACCAACTGAGCCACACCAGTTATGGCTTACTTGCCTTTTTCCATATAGGTTTTTCTGTTTTGTTTTGTTTTTCTTTTTTTAAGATTTTATTTTTTTTTTTTAGAGAGAGGGGAAGGGAGGGAGACAAAGAGGGAGAGAAACATCAATGTGTGGTTGCCTCTCACATGGCCCTCATGGGGACCTGGCCTGCAACCTAGGCATGTGCCCTGACTGGGAATCGAACCAGGACCCTTTGGTTCCCAGCCCGCGCTCAACCCGCTGAGCTACAACAGCCAGGGCCTGTTTTGTTTTTCTTTTTTCAGGGAATGGGATTGGAATATCTAATCTGTGTTAGAATTATATCACCATGCTTGTGTATACTTTTGAAAGATTCATATACCCTGTTAAATGTGATTCTCCTGACTGAAAAGTGGGTTGGTTATGTGGATGTGCAACTTACAGAGGTCATAGTAAGACCCAGCAAATTAAGTAAATTGCACAGTGATATTGCAGAGCCAGTGCTAAACTGATGTTAGTTAAGATGGAGTTATTACCTGTTATTACATGTGTTGATTCCTACTGAAGGTGATGTTTTACAATATTTACTAGATGCCTTTAAAAAACCAAAGGGCCTATCTAACAGAATAGGTAAGACAAGGGGCAGCATAAGAGTTACTTTCACTACATGAATTGAAGGAGAGCAGTGGTAATAAGCCATCACTTATAGAGCATTGTTCTAAGTGCCTTCTGTGTATTTTCTATTTGATCCCTACAGCTGTCCTGTCATAAGTACTGTATTCTCCATGTTACAGGTGATGATATTGAGACCCAGATAGGTTAAGTAAATTCGCCCAAGATTACACAGCTGGAAACTGGCCAAGCTGGAATAGGAATTCTAGCAGTCTGCTTCCAGAGTGTGCTAAATAGTTTACTAGGCTGCTTCCCTGAATAGCAGTATGAGATTGTCATTAGGCTAACCTTCTTGGAATTTGAGGGAACGTGGATACAGTTGACCTTGAGCAACACAGGTTTGAACTGTGCAAGTCCACTTAGATTTTTTCCAACAAATACTGTAAATGTATTTTCCTAATTTATTAAAAAATAATACTTTCCTTTCTCTAGCTTACTTTATTGTAAGAATGCCATATAAAATACATAGAACACACGTAATGTGTGTTAATAGATATCAATAGGGCTTCTGATCATTGATAGGCTATTAGTAGTTACTTTTGGGGGGATCAAAAATTACCTGTGGATTTTAAGACTGCACAAAGGTCAGCACCCCTAGCCCACCTGTTCAAGTGGTCAGCTGGATTTATGCAATTCTAAATTCCTCAGGTCGAGGGAATTTAGCAAAATAAGTAATTTTGAATACTGGCGATTGACTTATTAAATGATAATCTATTTCATGTGGTAACAGTTTGTGTATATATTGCCTGCTTTTTGGTTATCCAAACATTTGTTTTAGGAGAAAACTATAAATGTCTTGAATTTATATATAACTCTTGGTGGGTTATATGCAGCTACTTACTTTGGGTTGTTAAGGATATGGTTTAAATAGGGCTATTCCTATTTCCAGTTGAATGACTATTTGGTTAAATTCAAAAAATGTTGTTTTGCGGTTATTCAAAGATTAATTTTTTTCATTTATCCGTATATTTGTTCATAAGATAAATTAGTGATATAGAAGACACTTGTTTTTAAATAGTACACTTAATAGCCTCTGTAGAGTGTACTTACCTTGTGGAATCTGAATTTGGCACATTTAAAAGGAATCAAGTAAAAATGCAAGAATCAAACTTTTTCAATTAATAATAATTTGCAACTGCAATAATCAATTTGCAACTGCAGGTTTGTAGCAAGAATGGTTTTTAAAAATCAAATTTGAGTTAATGTTTAAACAAAAATAAGTTAGATTATATGATTTCTTTCCAACAGGAAAACTTTGGGGAATAATTATAAAAAAATAATCTTTTGAAGTGTCTGTGAAGATGTTTCCTTTTGTTTTTGGATCACAATAAAATTGGGGAATTAATTTACTTTTTGTACAGTTAATTTGCTGTAGCAGCAATAGGATTGCTTTTATTATCATACCTTTTTAAAACATACCTAGAGTGATAAATGAAGCATGCTTTTTTTTTCCCTTCAATCTAACATTAGAAACTTTTCAAACTGGGATGCTAAGAATGAGCTGATTGTGTGGTTTTCCGTGGTTTTCCTTAGTTTTTATTGGCTTGTTATTTTCATCACACTGGTGATTCTTCTGAGAGCTCTTTTTTTGGATTGCTTCTGAGAGCACCTTGATAAGTAATCTTTTATCATTATAAGTGTAGAACTATACAGAAAATTGTTTATGTAATGTATATACACACAGACAGTTGGCCACTTATGAATAAAGTACATCAAATTGTATATCTGAATTACTTTTTTTTAAAAGGTGCCGAAGTGCCCATAAAATTCAAATTTGTACTATTTTAGGTAGCTTAGCTTACATCTCACATATGTCTTTCACCCTTCCATTCTTTCCGTTTCCTAATAACTAGAAACTCTTAATTATAGCACTTATTTGCCAAAGTAGCTTAAATTGAGATTTGTGAAAACCGTGGTTGTGTTTTCTTTTTTTAAATCCTCACCTGAGGACATTTTTTAAAATTGCTCTTTAGAGAGGGGGCGGGGAGAGAAACATTGATGTGAGAGAAGCATCGATTGGTTGCCTTCCATATGCGCCTGAATGGGGGACCAAACCCAAAACCTAGGTATATGCCTTGACTGGGAATCGAACCTGCAACCTTAGTGTTACTGGTCAGTGCTCCAGCCAACGGAGCCACACTGCCCAGAGCCATCATTGTAATTTTATAGTGTGCTTCATTTTAAGCTTATATAATTACCACTTTGTAACTTTAAGAATGATCTGGCTTATGGACTTTGTTGTGGTGGTAGAGTAGCAACTACATTAAGAATTTTTCTCTTTAACCATTTTGAGCCAGTATCCCATTTCATTGAATTAACAGTGTAATCATTTGTGAGACACTCCATTGTATTATGGTTCCCTAAAGAGAGATAAAAAAATAAGCCTAAAACAGGGGTGTTAAACTCATTTTCACAGGGGGCCACATCAGTCTCACGGTTGCCTTCAAAGGGCCAAATGTAATTTTAGGACTGTATCAACGTAACGAGGGGCAAGGAGCTCAGCACTGCTACTGGGGAGAAACAAGGTGCCAGCCCGGATAAAGCAAGGTGAAGGGCCAGATCTGCCCTGCGGGCCTGTGTTTGCTACCTGTGGCCTAGAGTGAAAAGCCTAAAATTCTCTTGCAAATAAAGCTGGGACACCAAAGTGCTGTTCCATCCTTATGAAGCAAGAAAGTAGTAAACCTATCATCAAAAAGGGACAGCAAAGTAATTTGACTGTCTCAACTTCAGTTATTGGGCAGAGGAAAGAAAAATCACTTCCAAGGATTGGAACTACAAGCCAGTTTTCATAAGCTTGCAGCCTAGATTCCCATTATTAGTGTGGTATTAAAAGAAAAAAAAATAGTAACTTAGAAAACTTTAATGGTCTCAAGTTTATGGTGCCACCACGTGACTGGCCTAAGTCAGAACAAAGCCTCTGGAAGAATTCAACTTTAGTCAGACAGGGGTAAAACATGCATCTCTATGTTATGTGTATTGTGTACTTAATGAGAAACAGAAATCATAACATTTTCACAAAGTAGATTCTGCAGACTCTGGAAGACAGGCTTGTCTGTGGTGCCCAAGCCTCTGGAAGTGCTGTTAATTTGTCAAACTTTTGTAATAGCTTTTTATAAGAAACATAATACTTTTCATATTTATGTGTTTGTTCTTTGGTTTTAAAGAACAAAATAACATCACAGTTTTGGTTTTAAATTATATTAATGACCTATTTAATTTTGGAGTAATCAATTGTAGGTGATTTAAGAATCTTGACAATGTTTGTCTGGTTGAACAAGCATACCCAGTTGCCACTGCTCAGAATTTACAGAGGTACTAAGTGAGAATTTAGCTTTTTATTTGAAATTAAATCTCATTCTGTAACCAATACCATGAGTTCTAGTATAAAGGCAAATTTTTGGTTGTTTTAAAATTTGAAGTGTGGGGAGAACAGTTGAGAAAATTCTTTGTCCTTTAATGATTTTCAAATATTATCTGGTGTGTCATTGGCCTTGTCTAGTAAACTTTTGTTTTCTAAATGGGATTTGGTCACTTGTTTGTCTTATAAAGTCAGTATTTCAATTTGAAATTACATTTTTTTATACTGCTGTCATGTGGAAATGGCCTTTTACATGATGGAGATTTTACCCCACTTTTCTTAATTTCTTGAATTCTTATGATAATATACTTGGACTTGTTCTTCAGTTAAGTTTTCAAACTTTTGTTTCTCAGTTTAGCTTAGAATTCTAGTTTTTAGATGTACACTAGCTTTTGATTTAGAAACAGGCCGTTTTAGATAGCAGGCTGTTTCTCTTTGTTGCCCACTGTGCTTCTTCCCCATCATCAGTTACTTAGTACTTAAAAGAATTCAAACTTACTTTGCTATTACCTTAAAGCAAAATTAATGTGAGGGTATGTCTGTAGGGGTTGAGGAGAAGAGGGAACAAGCCTAGTTCTCATTTGATCACTTTATTTTTTCCCTTATGTATAAGTTCTATTATTGTATTGGTGTGGGTGTTGGAGGCTTGTCAGTACTTTGGTTTTCAAGTTTGGTACCTTTTTTAAAAAATGATTTGACCACATGTTCCAAATTTTAGTCACGTTTTCTTTCAAGTTCTTGTTTAGTGATGTTTGAATAGTTTATTTAATGTTTTGAGGAACAGAAAAACTTTAACCCATTGATACAATGTTACTTTGTTTTAATTGTACTTTAGCCTGGCATTACTTCATGACTTGACTTTCACAAGTAATAAAATGCAGTGTGTGGGCGGTCTCATCTACGTTTAGTGGCTTTATTATGTCCCTATTGATCAATATGCTTTTTCTTTTTCATTATTCCTATTTCTCAGATTGTTCATTTAATTTGCAACTGTTGAATAACTGGTCATTTAAGTACATATGATTGTTTTATATAATTTTTGTCACCTTCCATGTTTTCTTTAGATGTGTTCATGGTAAAATCAAAATTAAAATGTGGGGTTATGCTAATATACATGCGGGCCAGAATATACATAGGGCCAGAATCCTGTGGAAAATTTGTTAATCTTCATGATCTTTATTTATGCTTATTAGGGAAGAGTAATTAGTGAATTTGGATGGCAGTAATTGGTAGACTAGATTAAGCTCACAAACCAGTACATTTTCTTCAGGTATTCATGTATATTCTTAATTTTTTCTTTACAAAAGAGGGTATAGATAATTTGTGTTTGAGAAGTTTTTTTAATGTATTTTTTAAATCACTGAATTTAAATACTTTTGATCTGAAAATTTTATAAAGGACCAGAGTGCTATAAAAAATTATATCATTTTATTTCATTTAGATATTAAAAATCAAAGGTGAAAAATACTGAAAGAATTTTGTCTTGTTCCAAAAAAAGGAGAAAAGCATGAGTGTTGAGCTAAAACTTAAAGGATATTAATATTAAATTTACTTTACAAGTAACATAACTGTCTCAACTTTTAAGTTTGTTAAAATGATTTTGACTAGACATAGAAATTACAACATAAGCATTAAAATAGATCACTGATAAAGTACTTCATTCATTCAACAAGCACTTACTAAGCATATTGTCTGTGTAATATAGTGCTCACTGGGTTTTAATCTTAAGTTGTGCATACTAGCTTTTAATAATCAGATCTAGATTCTTCAAGTCATATTAAGTCTTATGTAGTAACCTTTTTTTTCTTTCCTTTTTTGTTTTTTTAAACTTCTGTTCTAGATGCCTGGAATGATGTCTTCAGTAATGCCTGGAATGATGATGTCTCATATGTCTCAGGCTTCCATGCAGCCTGCCTTACCGGTAATCTTGAGAAAATACTTTTCTTGTGATGTTTTGATTACTTTTATATATATATGTATTTTATAGGCAATTGTATTAGCTTTCTAAGTGTCTCTGGTGTGTTGTAATGTGAGAGGGGAGTATAGTGGACTTTTATTTTTAGTTTTTGAATGATGAAAATTTACATTTTTTCCTACATATATATTATAGTATATGAACATCCTTATTTATTAAATTAATTCTACATTAAACAAGACTGGAATACTGAAAAGCATTATTTGTGAGCTGGAAGTACTTTATTGGTCTGCTAACATTGTAATCTATTAAAGTATAGACATTCGCTTTACTGAGTGCCAATTGAAAGTTGATATAATGTGATTTAATACTAGATTTTAGATTTAGAAATCAAAAGATTGCATCTGAAATTTATTATTTCTTGAGACTTCAGTTGTGACACATTACTTAGAAAATCTTTGAACGCTTGTATCATCCTTATTGGATAGTAATAGCAATATATAAATAAATATAATATTCAAATTTGTACAGTTTCTTTATTACATGATAGCCTAGTGGTTGTAATGAACAGATATGGCATACTCCACTGGAGTGGTAAGTTTGCAGTCTTACCCAGAACCCCTAGGACCAGATATACTTCAAATCTTTTTTTAGTATTATAAGTAATACATATTACATATTCTGTATATTATATACAATTTTTCTTTAGGGTCTTGTGCAGTACCTTATAATTTCCAGCATAATATTTACATAGCAAAACTTAGGGATATTCCCTCTGACCTGGGGTAAATACAGATTAAAGAGTTCATCTTATTCAGGACAAGTTTTTGCCACTACGATGAGTTTTAGTGTTAAACTTGGAAAAACTTGGTTTTCAGAGCTCTTTGGATTTCAGAATTGTGGGTAAGGGGTTGCGGATCTATATATAATTAATGATTATATAAATAGAAATATGACACTTACAGGCCTCAGTAGCTCCAGGTGAACTGAGACCACTAAAACTACAAAAAAACCCTTGAGTCAGTGGCTTGATAACTATACACAGAGGGGACTGATTGTTCTTAGGAGGAATGTATGTAAAATATAGTGTAAACAAGGTGAATGTTACTAATTTTTTTTTCTTACAGCCAGGAGTAAATAATATGGATGTAGCAGCAGGTATGTATACTGTTTATGGTGGTATGTATTAAACTGATTTGAACAGTAGCTACCATATTCTAATGAGGCATGAAAGCAGTGTTTCTTGGGCTTTATAATCAGCCCCTGATATTTTTTTAAAGCAATAGGAAATAGCAATAACATTCATAATTGAACCCATAAGAAACTATAATTTTAGATCCAGAGTTCTGGGACCAAATTTGTTCTACAGATATGCTTTGGCTTACGTGATGTTTTTAAACTTTGTAATTAGTTGCTAACACTTAAAGTCTGTAGGTTTTTACATAAAGTTTGGATTTATCTTGGATATATCTTTCTACCCAAAGATTTTATTTCTCTTGAAAAATTATATGATTGGAATATTTATTGTTTATAATAGTCCTTATGAGCACAGTAGAGAATATTCAAATGAAAAACTGATTGAGTTCATATTTGCACTCAGCAAACATTGTAGAATAGGATAGCACTCCGTACTTTAGATGTGGAACACGTATTGTTAGCCTTCTGGACTGCTACCCAGCCATTTCTCTGTTACCTGCTCGGAGTTTGTAGTCATTGCAGTTTGTAAGTCCTGTGAAAATTTTTTTCTTCAACCAGTTAGCAGAAAGTGTTTGTTTTGACTTAGTGCGACTAATATATAATAGTCACATGTCATTTATTTATGAATAATAGTGTTCCACATAAGTTAGTATTTCATATGTTAAGCTTTATCCTGTGATTATGTTAAAACATGTTTTAAACATTGTGGGTCACAACATGTTTAAATGCATCATGTGTTTTCCTGCAAGTTTATAGGGGACACAATTGATGTTAAGAGGTTTTACTAGTATCATTATTTAAGCTGAAATGATGGTCTAAAATACCTAATGTAATATTTTAGCCTATTTAGATATGTAGAGGTGATTGCTATTCCCCTAAATAATTACCTTAACATTTCTTTTTAATTATTTTTTAAATACATTGGCTGTACTGTTATGTCCATAGTAGTTTCTTTTCATTGCTCTTAGTGGAACCTAGATAGTCGAAGTGGCTATAAGTCTAAAACATAGGGTCAGAGGTTTAACGTATTTTTCTACTTCAGTAGTGTAAACCAGGAAGGACCCCAAAAAACCCTCCTGGAGGGCAAGCCCCTCGTAACACTGGCTTCCCCTGTAGTTAAGTGTTCTAGGAACCAATGCATCTGTATCAGTGTATCAGCTGGTAGTGTTGCGAGAGACTGCATTTGGCTTTAGTGAATTTTTTTTAAGGCTTTTCAAAATGTGTTTGCCCGTTTCATGATGGGTGATTTACAAGCGCACCTGCCCGCACCATGCTGAGTGTTCAGCAGTTTTTGACCAAAAACATCATGACCCCCCTGCCTTACCCTCCTATTTACCTGATCTCATCCCAAGTGACTTTGTTTCTCCAAATGAGAAAAGTCCTCAAAGCAAAACAGTTCGCCAGTGTGGAACAGGTGAGACCAAAAAATGACAAGCACTAAAGGGCATCAAAATAGAAGAGTTCAGAAACTCTATTTGAGTAGGGGGAAAAGTCTCAATAGGTGTAGTACACCAGATGGAGAATACTTTGAAGGTGACTGAAGTTTAAACATGTAAGAATAGATACCCAATTTTTTATAAATTCTATTTTTGGGGATGTCCCCTCTTATATAGCAGAGAAAGAGGACACCTCTGATAGCAAGAAGAGGGGAAAAAGCAAATTTATTAATACTTCCCAAACCAGCTCTCAGTTTTCAGATTGAAAGTTCAATGTGCCACTTAATTCTGAAAATCATTGCACTGTAGATGTTTGTTGGAAAGAGCAAGCACATAGGTCATATAGACAGTTTTAAGATATTTAGTGTGATGGGATAAAGTGGAAGAAATAGTACTACTGAATATTTTTAAACTGTTAAGGAGAGCATGATTTATCACATTGTAAATATTGTTCCTTTTTTTTTTTTTTAAGGTACATCAGGCGCAGTAAGTACTTCTGGAACATACTTCATCATACTTCTTTAGCCTACTATATTGATCCTTATTTCTATTTTAAGAATCTGCTAAGTTGAACCCTTTTCCTTTCTGTGCCAAATGCTAAAAAATTCTGTAAATTATTTATTTATTTAAGATTTTATTTGTTTATTTTTAGAGAGGGGAAAGGAGAGAGAAAGAAAGGGAGAGAAACATCAATGTGTGGTTGCCTCTCACATGCCCCCAACTGGGGACCTGGCCCCAAAACCCAGGCATGTGCCCTTACTGGCGACCCTTAGTTCACTGAGCCACACCAGCTAGGGCTGAATGATTTCTTTTAAAATCTGATTTTGATGGGACCTAACGAGAGAAATGGGAATCAGATGTATATTAGTTTTTAAAAGGATTTGAATTCTACCCATCGCAACTAGAAGGAAAATGAACTTTGTAGGTGACAATAATTAATATAATAACTTTTAGTTAAACGTTACCTTATTACCCTTACGTACATATATTTATGTACCTTTATTAATTACCGTAAACCTATTGGAGACTGTTCCTAATACATAGTAGTTTAAAATGCTTTTTTTGCTTCTACCTTCCTTAACACAGCATCGGAAAGACAAATGAATATTCAGAATTGCTTGATTTTCCTTAGACATGAAAAGAATTATATTATTATGGTACAAATTTTTCTCAACACTTGTTTTTTTTAAGATAGTATCTTCTGGTAGTTTTTGCTAATGCTTCTGTTTAAGGTATTCTATTATAAATTTTTGTGGTGTTTTGGGAAAATAATAAGCCTGAGGCCTCACTTAAATATGGCTTTTTTATATTTATTTTTTAATAGCCTCATTCTTTAGCCTTAGTGGCTTTTTTATTTGTTTCCCTAAACAGCAATGAAAAAAAGAGTTTATATGTATAATTTCTTTTTTTTTTTTTTTTAAAGATTTTATTTATTCACTTTTAGAGAGAGGAGAAGGAAGGGAGAAAGAGCAATGTGTGGTTGCCTCTCACATGGCCCCCACCAGAGGCCTGGCCTGCAACCCAGGCATGTGCCCCGACTGGGAATCAAACCGGGAACTTTTGGTTCCCAGCCCGCGCTCAATCCACTGAGCTACACCAGCCGGGTATATGTATAATTTCATTTAGTCAGAACAGTAGTCCTGGGGGGTAACTATTATCCCCCTGTTGAAGAAATGCAGAAAGCTGTAAATTAATTGCTAGTATGTTAATATTTTAAATTTGAGGGGAATACTTGTAACTGAAATGTCTATAAATATTTTAAGCTTTCTTGTGTGTTTTGCTTTAACAGTTGAGTGGTTATAACGTATCTGTCTGATATTGTTCCATTACAAGTGCCTTAATTTTATTTTTGACTAGTGATAGTAATTCATTTCAGTTTTAGGAAGATCGACATTTTCATACTTTTCTTTCAAACTTTTCCACCCCAAAATATTATGTATTTGTTTGAAAACTTACTGTTGTTTTATTTTTTCTTTTTAGATTTCAGATACATAAATTTGAGTTACTTGTATGCTTCAGATTATGGTCATTGTCATTGATCCATGAAGGGTCCCTCACATTTTTTTCTTACTACTCTCCATGTTCACTCCCATCGCCCCCGCCTGCAGTGGTGATCACTTGGATGTATGTCCTGAGACATGTTTATATTAGGAAAAGTTAGGATTTTTTTTTTGTGCAGCTTATTTTGTATTTCTTTTCCTTGAAGTTTTTTTATCTTTATTTTTTTAAATTGACATGTTAGTTTCAGGCATATAACATAAATGATACAGTATTTGTGTACATTGTGAAACGATCAGAATAAAATAGTTAACATCCCTCACCATATAAATTATAAATTTTTTTTCTTGTGATGAGTACTTTTAAGATTTATTATCTCAACAGCTTTCGGATACTCGATACAGTGTTATTAACTGTAGTCATTATGCTGTACGTTAACCCCCCATGACATTTCTTTTATAGCTGAAAGTTTGTACCTTTTTGATACCCCCACCCATTTTTCACCCTCTGGCAACCAATCTGCTCTCTGTAGCTATGAGCTTAGGGTTTTTGTGTGTTGGTTTGTTTAGTGTTTTGTTTTTTGTTTTTTTAGATTTTACATATAAGTGAGATCTTAGGGTATTTTCCTTTCTCTGTCTGACTTCTTTTAGCGTGATGCCCTCAAGGTCCATCCATGTTGTTGCAAATGGCAAGGTATCATTGTCTGGTATGACTGAATAGTATTCTATTGTATATATGGTCCACATCTTTATCTATTTCATCCATTGGTGGACACTTACGTTATCTCAGTATCTTGGCTATTTATTGTAAATAAGTCGATATTGAACATGAGGGTACATGTATCTTAAAGTTAGTGTTTTTGTTTTCTTCACATCAATACTCAGAAGCGGAACTGCTGGTTCATATGGTAGTTCTGTTTTTAATTTTCTGAGGAACCTCGTATTGTTTTTCATAATGGCTGTACCAGTTTACTTTGCTGCTAACAGTGGTCAAGGGTTTCCGTTTCTACACATCCTCTTCAACGCTTACTATTTCTTGTCTTTTTGATAATAATAATTGCTAACATGTGAAGTGATATTTGTGGTTTGATTTGAATTTCCCTGGTGATTAGTGACATTGAGTGCCTTTTTGTGTGCCTGTTAGCTATCTGTATTTCTTTGGAAAAATGTCTGTTCCGATCCTCTGCCTATTTTTTAATTGGATTATGTGTTCTTTATGTATTTTGGATACTTACTCCTTATCAGATGCCAAAGTTTGCTGTATATAATACACTCCCATGCAAAATGCACGCATACTTCTGGCCCAAACTTTCAGAAAAAATCTTTTCATTTTAATTTTTTAATTCAATTGTCTGTTTATATTTAGAAACAAAACCTATTACTGTATTCCAGGGGGTTTTTTGCATGCAGATATCATTGCTTTCTAGGGTTACACTTTTAATGCATAACTATAAATAAAAAAAAAACATTTATATAGATATGGAATTAGTACTACCCATGTATAATGTGCATCCTTATTTTTCCCTCAAAAATTTGGGCAAAATGCTCATTTATACATGGCAAAATATGATATATAATTTGCAGAAATTTCTTCCCATTCAGTAAGTTGTTTTTTGTCTGTTGATGGTTTCATTTGCTGGGCCCGTGTTTTAGTTTGCTGTAGTCCCACTTTTTATTTTTGCTTTTCTTGCCTTTGCTTTTGGAGTCAGCTCCAAAAGTTGTTGCCAGGACCACTGTCAAGGAGCTTATTACCACTTATATTCTCTCCTAAGAGCCTTTGTAGTTAGTTTTACATCTCATCTTCAAGTCTTTAAGTTATTTTGATTCATTATTTTGTGTGGTATAAGATAGTGGTCTTGCTTAATTATTTTGAATTTGGCTGTTCAGTTTTCCCAGCATCATTTATTGAAGACACTGTCATTTCCTTATTATATATTCTTGGCTCTCTTGTCATAAATTAAATGACTGTGTATATGCAGGGTTTTATTTCTGGGCTTTCAGTCCTGTTCCATTGACCTAGGTGTCTGTTTTTATGCCAATACCATGCTGGCTTTTTTGTTTTTGTTTTTGTTTTATTTTAAAATTTTATTTTCAGAGAGGAAGGGAGGGAGAAGAAGAGAGGGAGAGAAACATCGATTGGTTG
Organism: Micronycteris hirsuta; assembly: GCA_004026765.1. Classification (NCBI taxonomy): domain Eukaryota; kingdom Metazoa; phylum Chordata; class Mammalia; order Chiroptera; family Phyllostomidae; genus Micronycteris; species Micronycteris hirsuta. The sequence goes on along the minus strand of PVJI01002277.1, from coordinate 73,093 downwards.
CCCCTTGTACACTCCCAAGTGGTACACCCCTAGTGGGAGCCTGGCCCACAATCCAGGAGCGTGCCCTGACCAGAATCAAACCGGCAGCCTTTCATTTTGCAGGAGGACATTCAGTCCACTGACCCATACCAGTCAGGACAATACCATATTATCTTAATTACTATACTTTGTAATAGAATTTGAAATTCAGGAAGGTGATACCTCCAGCTTTCTTCTTTCTCTAAATAGTTTTGACTGTTCGGTGGTTCCATACAAATTTTAGGATTGTCTATTCTATATCTGTGAAAAGTGCTATTAGAACTTGTTTAGGAATTGCATTGAATCTGTGAATTGCTTTGTGTAGTGTGGACATTTTTACAGTATGTGTTAATTCTTCCCAATCCATGAGCACAGAATATTTCTCCATGTATTTGTGTCTTCTTCAGTCTCTTTCATCGGTGTTTTATAGCTTTTAGTGTACATGTCTTTCATCTCCTGGATTAAATGTATTCCTAGCTGGATTGTTTTTATTTTTATTTTTTTATTTATATATTCATTTGGTGTGGTACAATTTAAATGACATTGCTATCTTAATTTCTCTGATAGCTTAATGTTAGTGTATGCAAATGCAGCTGATTTTTGTCTATTGATTTTGTATCCTGCAACTTGTCTGAATTTGCTTAATTTTTTTTTGTTCTAGTTTTTAGGATTTTCGATATGTAATGCATTTTTTTCCTTTGAATGGCATTGTGCTATCTTATTTTGGAGCTTATGTGTTTTTTTTTTTCTTTATAAAAGTAACCTAAATGTTTTTAATGATCTGTGTGTTCCTGCTCCATATCTTTTGTATAGTTTTCAAATCTATTTGTCAAAGTCAAAAAATATTTTTGTTATTTTGGTTGGAGATGCATTAAGTTTATAGATCATGGGGACTTGTTTATGTCCCTGAACATAATAGTGAGATCTTCTTTTGTGTCTGTTCTATATAAGAGTTTTAAATTTTCTTTATTGAAGGTTTATATATCCTACATTTTGTTAGTTTGTAGATATTAATATTTGGTGCTGTTTTGAGTTTATCAAGCTTCATAATGATCGTTTTTTATATGTGTTCATCTAGTAGGTATGCTGAACTCTTGTTGCTTACTGGATTTTCTGTGTTTATTAAACTATCATCCTAAAATAATGACAGTTCTGGCTCCTCTACTAATCCTCATCTGTTTCTACTTCTGTTGTGCCAGCCAAAACCTCTAGTAGTATGATGAGAAGTAGCAGTGATAAGCTGGCATCTTTGTCTTGTTTTTTTTTTTTCTTAATGGGACTATGTATAAAATTTCTCCGTTAAATACAGTGTTTGCTATAGTTTTTTGGTATATAACTTTTATTAAGTTCAAGCTTTTTTCTGTTTCTGGTTTGTTGGTATAGATTTCAGTACCTACTTATTTTTAATGTTCTCCAGTGCTTTTTTCACTATTAACTAAGATGATCCTAAGATATTTCTTCTCTGGTCTGTTAATGTTTATCTGAAACTACACAGATAAAGTTGCTGACATTAACTCATCTTTGCATTACTAAAATGAATCCTAATTATTCATTGTGTGTGTGTTTAGGGTGTGTATATGTGCACATACTTATGTAATTTCATCTGGATTTACATTGTTAATTGTTATGCTGCTTGTGTCTGGGGAGGATCCCCTCTTTCTGGTCCCTAGAACAGCTTATAGAAATAACAAGCAACTTCTTAACAACTTAATATAACAACTAAACATTGACAACACCTAATATTTTTTGACAATAGAAGTTTTGGATTACCATTTCATTTTCTTTAGTGGTTATTGAAGTTATTCCAGTTTTAAATTTCTTCTAATAATTTGGTTTTTCCCAGATATTTATTTTGCTGAGTTTTAATAATTATTTGGCATATTGTTAGGAATCCTAATAGCTCTTATCTTTTTTACTTCGTTTTGGGAGAGAGTAACTTCATAAATTTATTTCTGCTATTACTTGTTTCCTTCTTGGTTGCTCTCTTGCTCTTTTTCTAACTTCAGTGTTTAGCTCACTGGTTTTCAGATATCCTTATTTTTAATAGACTTTGTTTTTTGAACCAAATTAGCTCACAGTACAGAGTTCTACCCATACACCCACTCTCCCCACATACATACAGCCTCCCCTATACTATCACTATCTCCCGTGATGGATACGTGTGTTGCAGTCATTGAACACATATTAAGATATCGTCACCCAAAGTCCACTTTACATTATGGTTCACTCTTGGTGTTATGCATTCTATGTGTTTTGACAGATGTGTGATGACATTGTATCTGTTATGATAGTATCATACAGTATGGTTTTACTGATCTAAAAATCCTGTGATATGCCTATTCATCTGTAATAATGTATGATGTTGAGCATCTTTTCATATGCTTATTTGCCATCTGTATGCCTTTTTGTTAAGGTGCAGATCTTTTGCCCATTTTTTAATTGTTTTTTCCTTAATGTTAAGTTTAAAGCATTTTATGTATAAATATTACTGAATTTATTGGGATGACACTCATTAACAAAATTATACAAGTTTCAGGTACACAGTTGTACAGCACATCGTTTGTACACTGTATTGTGTGTTCACCACCCTGTCAAGTCTCCGTCCATCACCATTTATCCCCTTTATAGCCTTTTCCAGCCCCCCACCACCCTGGCAATTACCGCACTGTTGTCCATGTCCATGAGTTCTTTCTCTTCCCCCCCAATCCCTCTATCCTCCCCACCCCAACTCCACAGCTGTCAGTTTGCATTCTTTCTGTGAGTCTAGAATAACAGTTCTTCATCAGTTGTGTCTTTCGCTCCCAGTTTATGTTCTCATTCTCTTGACTCTATAGCATAGAATTTTTTAATTTAACGAAGTTCATCCCATCAATTATTTTATGGATCGTGTTTTTGGGTAACTTCTTTTTTTTTTAAGGTATACTTTTTTGCATTGTGATCAGAAAACACAGTCTATAAGAAGTGGTTTTATGCAGTTTATTAAAGCCTCATTTATGCTCTATTTCATTATCAATTTACCAGTATACAAGTCCTTTTCCCATTATGGTTTATGCTTTAGATTCTATTTAGATAGGGCAAACAGCTACTATACCTATTTTTTTATCTTTATTTTTTTGCCTTGTAAAAACTTGTTATATTGTGAATAGACTTTTTTTCCCATTTTTATTGCAAGCTAGTTATTGTCAATTCTCAAATTTTTGAATGTTTATCTTACATCTGGCTATATTACCAGATTTCCTGGATAGTTAGAATAGCTTTTTAACTTTTAGTTTCTGGAGTTCATTTGAGCTTTTAGCAGTAAAGGAAAGAGAATTTATCTCTTTCCCAATATTTATACCAATTACATTTTATAGCTGTGCTGTATTTGTTGAATTATAGTGACTACAAACTCATGCTTTCATGATTTTAATGAAGTGGCTTGAGAATTATTTTTCTTGGTTTTTGATAAATTGTCCTTTATCATTTAGATATTTTTATATGAGGATTTTTTTTTTAATACTTGTGAATTTTTATAATTTTTAAGATGTGGTTTAATTATAACAAGTAGTAGTATTAGTGTGATCACGTAGTGGTGTTTTCTTCTTTCAACTTGTTAATAGAAATAATTTTTTAATAGATTTTTTTAATACTGAGCCACCCTTGTACTTCTGCAGTAAATTCTACTTGGTCAAAGTGTATACCTTATAGGATTCTCTTGGCTAATATTTTATTTAAATTCTTAGATTTATATTCATGGATAACATTGCCTGTTTTTCTTTTTGGATACCTTTCCTCTTTTGGTACTAATAAAGAACTTTTTTTCTGTGATCAGGAATAATGTTATTCTAACTCTCCGTTCTTTAAAGATTATATAGTATTTTACTGTGAATCTGGCCGGGTATCTTTCAGTTGATTCTGTGGTAATTAGAATATTCAATTGTGATGTGCTTTTTTGGTTATATTTTGGTAGTTTGTGAGAAAATCATTTCCTTTAGGTTTTATTTTCTTTATTTAGAGTAGTGAGGGGATCTTCCTGTTTAGTGTTTGGATTTCATAATTTCTCTCTCAGTTTAGCTTATACATTGTATATATACTTATGAGTACATAAATGTTTATCTGTTTACGTATGCATAATTGAATTTGAGTGTACTAAATTTATTCACAACATTGACTAGCTTTTTTAAATCTGAAGCTTTTATTATCTCTCTTGATAATTATATATTTTCTTTGTATATTTTGCCACTACATCAGTACTTCATCTTAGACATTTTCTATTAGGTTAAAAATAGATCTGCATAACATACATCTTATAGTACAAATGGACTGTAATTGAACTGTTTTCCTGTGGGTGGATATTGAATTGTTTCTAATTTTTTACCATGACAAGCAATCCCGTAGGAAACATTTTCGCAACTATATAAGTGAGATTTTGTAAAGTGAAATAATAATAAAGTTGAACATCTACATGTATTATCTCTATCGACTTCTTTTAAAGGCCATGCTTGTTTTTCCATTACATTGTCCTATTGATTGTAGTAGATTTTTCTGTTTGAAGGATAAAAATTTTTAATGCTTTAATTTGCAAATGTTTGCCATTTGTAAAATGTTTACTTTTGATTGATTATCTATAACTACCATTTGTGTCAACAATTTTTTATTAATACAGTAGCTATGTCAGTAATAAAATAATTTTGGAAATGGTGTCTTCTGTGATAAAAATGTAATTCCAGTGTTAGGAATATCTTAACTACTGCAAGTCCCCAAAGCAACTAACCTTAAGGTTAAAACTAATTTCCTGGCTTTGCTCCTTTCAAAATATACATCTGAGTCTTCATTAGCCCCCCAACGCCCATTTCTGCAAGGGCAGTGTAAATCTTTCATGGACAGCACTTGTTTATTTTTCTGAAGGTAGTTTAATATATCCATTATTGTTTTATGCCATTCTTCATCTTATATTCACCATTCAGATACATTTGTTTTTCCATTTTCCTTTTAACATACTAATTTTGGCCAAAAGCAAGATAAATTACAGTTTTACTTTAAAGCTGCAGATTTAAGAAAAATGAGTAAGAAATTTATCAAATCATTTTCCTCACTCCAAAATTAATTTCTGTAAGTGAATTTGGCATATTAGTTAAGATATTAGTACAGAATTTATATATTATCTGAAGTGATTGTTCCTGTTGATGCAAAGATTTGGAACCTTGCTTCTTAATAGGACCTTAATTTGGGCTGAAACAATGTTGTAATGAACTAACTAGCCATGTTACTTTACTTTCTTATGCTCTGTTTTCTGTAAAGTAGGGTTAAAAATTGGTAGCTACCTCAGAAGGTTATTAAAAGAATTAACTGATAATTGATGCAAAGCAGTTAGCACAGGGCTTAACATTTAGTAGTTGATGGGGAATTTATCTTTTCTTACTGATAGATGGTCTTTGAATATAGCAAGCTTGATGCAGTGTTTCAGAGTGGGCAAAATACGGCCTTTAGAGGTGTGTATGATTGAATTGTTCTAGTTTGATCTTTTATTTACTGAATTACTGTGAGCAGGTTATTAACCCACCTAAACCTTGGTTTTCTTATTTGTAAAATGGGGCTGGTGGTCTGACATTCTTTGTAGTGTAGTTGTAAGGTTCAAAGGAACAGATAGTGAACACGAAATTGTTTACTATTTGTTTTACTGGTTTGTACATTTCCCCTCATTCTCCCCATCTTTCACATTCCATGATATCTTAAGTTTATTTATGGTGAGCCTCCTCTTTCCTTCTTGCCCTTTAGCTGATGTATCTTAATCTTAAGAAGCTCAAATACGATTTTGGAACTGTCAGATTGTTCTTAATTTCAGTGTCTCTGGTTATATTTTGCTTGCTGTGTTCTTTTGTTAATTATGTTCCGGTTAAAGGTGAGATCATATGGTATTTGTCCCTAACCTCCTGGCTTACTTCTGCATTATAAGTGTTCTTAATGCCATAGAGTAGTGATACTGTGTGACTATATCAGCAACTCTGATACAAAAAGATATCTCAGTGTGAAGTTTAAGGAATAGCTTGACCATTTTATTTGTCTATTTTCCTTTTTATGTATTCACAGAAGTAGTATATGATAAAAACCAGTGTCTAAGTAAAAATAAATTATTTCAAAAAATTTGCCCTGCCTGGTGTAGCTCAGTGGATTGAGTGCAGGCTGCAAACCAAAGGGTCGCTGGTACGATTCCTAGTCAGGGCACATGCCTGGGTTTCAGGCCAAGTTCCCAATGGGGGCCACATGAGAGGCAACCACACATTGATGTTTCTCTCCCTCTCTTTCTTCCCTCCCTTCCCTTCTGTCTAAAATAAAAATAAATAATTAAAAAAAATTTTTTTAACGTAGAATCTGAGTGGTACAAAGCATGTGATAGTTTCGTGATTATATTTTATCTTTCTTAGAGGTATATATAGTAATGTTTTGTCTTAGAATTGAAGAAATGTGAAGATATCATCTCTATAACCTTTCAAGTATACTTCAATTTGTTATCATCTGAAAAATCTGCCAGAACTGGGCTTAGGACCTTTGATCTCATCTAATAATTCACTCACTCATGAGTCCTTGTAGAACTTTTTAAGCCACTTGTATTAAGATATGACTGACATGTAAAGAGATGTACATATTTAATGTGTACAGTTGGATGGTTTGGGGAACAAGTAATAACACCTGTAAAACTAGCACCACCATCAAACCATAGATATCTATCACCTCTCACAGTTTCCTCCCATCCCTTTATTATTATTTTGTGTATGTACAAGTGTGTGTGTATAGTAGTAATGTTGTAAAATCTTAAGTCTTTATTTGAGGAATATGTCTATTGATACCTGAGGTTTTAGTAGGCTCTTAGTAGTTCTTTTGGATTCCAAGAGTGGATTTATACTCTATATCAAACTAGTTTCATATGAAATGTTATCTCACCTATCTTGTATTAGGGCATTTGGATTCACATTTTATTCCTGCTAAATTTCACCTTGTTGATTATTGAATTATGATTGTCTTCCAGAAGTCATCCTTTGTAATTTTGACTGCTGCATTTTTATAGCGTGTCTGTTTAGAGCTTTGTCCAACTTGATATAAATATTCTTTGAATTTGGGTGGGGTTCATGATCAATGAACCTAAACTATGTTAGCATGGACTCTTATCCATAAGGCATTGATTTTTGTGGCTGAAATATTACGTGTTTAAGTTAAAAAGTTACTGTTCTTATGGAAACGGTCAGATCCTTACAATCCTGATATTTTGCAGAGAGAACAATCCTAAAACCTAAGTTGACTCATGCTGTACTTGAAGTCCTTTTAAAGTCTGATTTTCAGTCACCTCCCTGTTTGCATTGATGAATTATTCTAGATGCTTTAACTGTCACAACTGTACCCATTTTATACTTTTAATTTTTCATGTATTGCTTTGAAATGGTACTGATGATTCACTGTCAGTGGCACTGTTAAATAATTTAAATGTTTTGTACAATAATTTTTCCTTAGAAGTCCATGTGGACGGAACACAAGTCGCCCGACGGGAGGACCTACTACTACAACACGGAGACGAAGCAGTCCACCTGGGAGAAGCCGGACGACCTCAAGACGCCTGCTGAGGTGAGCGCTTGGGGGCTGGGGAACGGGGGTTGGTAAGTAGATCGGGTCTTTTTTTTCTTTTCTTTGTTGTTTTTTAGGATGTCATGGGTATTTGACTATCCAAATAGTACTGCTTATATCTCGAAAGGCATTCAGAGGAAAAAGAGTTAATAAACACACCAATCAGCAAAAAGACAATACTCATTCCCTTCTTTGATCAGACCAATTTTTTTACTGATTTTTCCCTTCCTCGGGAGCCTTTGTGGGGTGACATTAATTTAAGAAGGGTGATTTAAAGAACAGATTGGAAGGAAAAAAGGGCACTGTCTCTGACTGCCCTTTATTTTTTAAATTCATATTTCAAATTGTTTTTCTAGTAAACCTGGATGACTTCATGTGTTTTTTAATAAGTTCTTAAAATTTTTAAATGGGGTTGATTTAATGGAGATGAAATTAAATTACAGATACTTCCTTTTCTTAGAGTGGGAAACTGTTTCTGGAAAATGCCCCCCCCCCAAAAAAAAGTATGTACTTTTCATTTTATGTTGCAGATTTTATCATACAAAATGCACAGATAAGGAGGTAAGATTGACTGAATAAACTGAGTAAGCATTATTCCATATGGGGAACTCCAAAGCCCTAAATGAAAGTAGATCTGTCATTTCAAACTATATTTAAAGTTTTTCCTGATTGGCACTATATCTTCCTTCCCACCCCCCTTAATTAAGGAATTTGAGGAGATAAAAGTATTTTCCAGACACCACACTAATATGAACCACAGTACTTAGAAGGGGACGTCGGTAGATACTATAATTTTCTATTTATGCCAGTATTGATACTCTAATATTTATCAATTGTATATTTGCCCAAGACATTCTATCTGGATTTTAGTTTTTAGCAGCATTCTCATACCACCCTAACTGGTTCATATATTAGGTTTTAAGTATATCATACTTACATATTGTTTCCTTATGGGTAATTCACATAGATTTGTAATAAATTATTATGAGGCTGAAATCTAAGCATGACTAAATCAGATTTTGCTTTACCGAAAGTTTATTTTTATACTTGTATTAGTATTTGAAAAGTATTTGTGAAATGCGGGTGGTAATTTTTACCTTTGATGGGGTATAAATGGCAAGAGCACACACATAGGATTTGAAATGCAGATAGACCTGGTTTTGAACCTTGCCTCTGCCCCTTAATAGGTATATTAGATCAGACAAGTTAGTTTCTCTAAGTAAATATGGAATAATAGTATAAATGTTATAGTATTATTATAATGATTAAATAATGTATTCAAATCTTAACATCACTAGTAAGTATCCTATAATTGGTAGCTTGTATACCACTTTCTCACAAGCTTTCAAATTGTATAGCTTGGTAATATCTAGTGAAAACAGTGACTTAAATGATGTGTGGTGCTAAATACATTACTGTTAACTGACAGTTTTTATTTCTTTCCAGCAACTTTTATCTAAATGCCCCTGGAAAGAGTACAAATCTGACTCTGGAAAGCCATACTATTATAATTCTCAAACAAAAGAATCCCGTTGGGCCAAACCTAAAGAACTTGAGGATCTTGAAGGTAAAACAGAAAAAAAAGAATTCTTAATGTTAATTTTTTTACATATATATGTCATTCACACTGAAACAGTCCTTCATAAATAGAATTATTCAAACAAAGGCCTTATTTTTTAAAATTAAATGATTAGAATGTTTAAAATGGTGTAACACTTTTATGGGCTCTTATTTTCTTGTTGCTCTAGATCTCAGTTCTATAGATTTTAAATAGATTTTTATTTGATTTGATTCCACTGAAACTAGGATACCAGAATACCATTGTTGCTGGAAGTCTTATTACAAAATCAAACCTGCATGGTGAGCGCTTTGATAATTCATTTTCTGTCATTTAACATTTTTAGAGTATGTCACTAATGTTCACTAACCATGATTTGGGTAAATCTGCAGTGAGAAATCTTAATTGAAAGAATTCCTTTAATTTAAGGGTTATATTATAAATGAGCTTGTAGCTTTTAAAGTTGTACTTTGGTTGGGTTTTTTTTTTTTAAGTTACTTATCACTGGAAAATTGAACAAGGACATTATGTACAATATTTCTAAATACAGTTTTGGGTGTTAGTGCATACGTGGAATATGGAATTTAACCCATTTAGCAGAGATCCTTGAATCCTTATCAGACTATATAATTAGTACAGATTTTATATAATAACAGTTGCCCTCATGCTTGTTATGGGAGTATTAAGGTAAGCAAAATACCATGCCTTACTTACTTACTTACTTAATTTTTTTTAACATCCTCAGCTGTTCAGAATACTGCTTGAAATCTAGAAATACATTATACAAGACACAGGACTTTCATTTCTGACAGAATCTGGTGTGAAACTGTAGTAGGTTAAAAGCAACAGTGTAGGAGAATGGGGCTAATAAAGTAGACTGCAGTGTGAAATGACATTTGACAGAAAAGAGAGAATAAAAAATTCTTGAAGGCACTGTGGTATAAGTCTATTTACCTTTACCATATGTCACCTCATTAACTTAGATATCATTTGTATCTGAAAAATAGGTTAATTTATATTAGTAATGGTAACCCCTTCAGTATATTTTGTCAGCCATCCTAAACAGATTTTCAGAAATGATTTAATTTTTAAAATATTTTCAGTTAAGCTTATACTATCACTTACATGGAGCACCTCATTCCCTAATGATGCTAAATAAGGTATATTTTAACCCCTAGAGAAAAATTTACCTAAATCTCTGTACTAGCATTGGCTAATTAATAACAATGTAGATAGGTAGCTCCCCAGTTTACTGATATAAGAAATATCAAGCTCATTTCTGATATAACCCTATTACATATAGTTGGTGTGCATAACTATCTATCTACTTGTCAATGCTAGTATATATGTGCTGGAACTTTATAACGTGAATTTGATTCTGTTTTGAATTTAATATCCTTTAAAAAAATAACAAATAGTTTTACTTCTGGGGAAAATACTATTCCAGAATTATGTAGAAACTTTCAGGGAGTTTTTTCAATAGTCTGCAGTCTTTGGGAAAGCAGCAGTGTGGGGAGAAGCTTTCCTAAAAACTGCTATTTAAATTTGTCTTCATTCTTTAATTGTTGCCCTGAAACTTTGGAACCAAGCGCTTGCTCAGTAAAAGTTGTGATTTGGCTGGGGGCGGGGGGTGGGGGGGTTTGGACGGTAAATTATGTCTTATGAAACATTTTTAAATATCTTTCAAGTTTGTTTTCAGTGATCATATTTAAAAACTGTGTAGTACATACTTTTCTGTTTTCTCTTTAATAGCAATGATCAAAGCTGAAGAAAGCAGGTAAGCAATTTTAGATATCAACACACATTTAGAAATTAGATACTTTATAATCTTGTTTTAACTGTATAAATAGTATTAACACATTAGGCCTTATGGTTTTGGTATCTTTGGAGAATTTGAAGGTGGGAATAGGGATATTTAGTCAAGTTACGCAAGTTATGCTTTACTAGACAGTAGTTATTTTAATTTGGACTGCATCATTTGTGAATTAAGATTGTGTTATAGAAAAGTCCAAAATTTGCTATAAGTTGATTTGGGAATGGAAGAAGTATTCTGTCTATATATCTCTTCCTTTATTCAGGTTTTTCTTTTAATGGATGAGATGAGTAAAGTTTTAAAGATCTTATGGAAATTTGTAATACATGTCAAATTTTATGGCATGATACATTCTGATAGGCCTTTTGTAAATGTAAATGAAAACAATTAGAATTTAGGAAATGGAGGGTGTGATTTGTTAATATAAAACTTTGCGGGTTATTTATTTTATTTTATTTTCAGAGAGGGGAAGGGAAGAAGAGAGGGAGAGAAGCATCAGTGTGTGTTTGCCTGTTGCATACCCCCTACTGAGGACCTGGCCAGCAACCCAGGAATGTGCCCTGGCAGGGAATTGAACCAGCAACCCTTTGGGTCGCAGGCTGGCACTCAACCACTGAGTCACATCAGCCAGGACCAGGTGTTGTTGCCTGAGTACCTGTCATACTTTGATTTAATTCATGAATGTTTGCTGAATTATGTCAAAGTAGTCCAGTTTTATTTCATGGTTTTAATTTTTCTGAATGGTTTAACAGTTTGACAGCATTGCTTTTTTTCCATTTTAAGAGTTTCTCTTGTTCATATGATTGTATAATACTTAAAAACTAGCTTTATTTGGCTTTGTGATTATTAGTAATGAAATAACCAGTTTTCTTTTTTTAAATACATAGTAAGCAAGAAGAGTGCACCACAGCATCAACAGCCCCAGTTCCTACAACAGAAATTCCGACCACGATGAGCACCATGGCCGCTGCAGAGGCAGCAGCTGCTGTTGTTGCAGCTGCCGCTGCTGCTGCCGCTGCTGCTGCCGCTGCCAACGCCAGTGCCTCCAACTCTGCTTCTAATACTGTCGGTGGAACTGTTCCAGTTGTTCCTGAGCCTGAAGTTACTTCAATTGTTGCTACTGTTGTAGATAATGAAAACACAGTAACAATTTCAACTGAAGAACAAGCACAACTTACTAGTACCCCTGCTATTCAGGATCAAAGTGTTGAAGTATCCAGTAATGCTGGAGAAGAGATGTCTAAGGAGACTGTAGCTGAGTAAGTTTAGTAGCTTGGCTTCTGCAAATCAGTACAGATAAGAAATTGCCAGTTTAGTCAGTGACTGTTGTATTAATTTTTTGAGAAAATATTTGGGGTGGTGAACACATAAGACAGTTTGCAAGATTATATGTTGTAGAATTGTATGCCTGAAACCTGTCTAATTTTTTTAACCAGTGTCACCTCAATACATTCAATAAAAAGGGGGGGGAAGAATCATAGCATAAGCCTTAAGATAATCATTTTTGAGGCTGAATTTTTTTGGGGTCATGCTATCAAACTTGGGCAAAACTAATTCACAGAAATTTTAGGAAGCAGGGCTTCATAGGATGAGACACAAATTTAAAAGGATGCCGAAAACTTTAGTAATCAAGATATATCATATTGTGGTGCAGCATTTTAAAACAGTCAGTGCAAAAATTCCATGATTAATAAAATATCAAAACATTGAATAAAGATCAGTATTACTGATTTTCTTTTGCATCAGTCTTAAATATGGCTTATTAGCACAGCACCACAGAGAAGTTTTCTATAGTTTGATATTGAAGAAACAAGCAAAAATTAATAGGCTAATATAAAGATAACACTTAACAAGATGTAGGGAACCTGTTAGTAAAATTAAATTGGTACAACTTTTTTAATAAGGCAGAAGTTTGCAAGTACTTGCATACCTATGATCTAGTAATATTTCATATAGCGATGCTTTATGGAGCTATAAAAAGCGATGCTTTATGGAGCTATAAAAAGTAACCTTATGGAGCTATAAAAAGCTGTGCTTCTTGACTTATTTAAGCATGTTGCTTTCCCCTCCCCATTTTTGTAAAGCTTTTGTTTTTCTTAGGTACATTTCTCAAAGTGAAAATAGCTCTATAACTCTTGTAATGTTAAGAAGTTTTAAAAAAAATACATGGTATATTTGAAGGCGTGAAAGTAGTTTCTTTATATCCTACCCTTATTCTATGTGTTTAAAATATGCACATATATATAAGACACCTTTCACATTCTGTTGACTAATGGCATATTATTATTTTTTTAAATTATTTTATTGTTGTTCAATTACAGTTATCTGCATTTACCCCCCACCCCCAACCTCAGGCAAACCCACCTCCCTCCCTTGCTTCCACCACCCCCCTTGGTTTTGTCCATGTGTCCTTTATAGCAGTTCCTGAATACCCTTGTCCCCCTTATCCCCTTCCCCCTCCCCTCTGGTTACTGCCAGATTGTTCTAAATTTCAATGTCTCTGGTTATAATTTGTTTCTCTGGTTGTATTTTGCTTGCTTACCTCACAAGCATCTTGGCTGTGGCTGATCTGAGTTCCCCGGTAGCTGATCTGGTCTCGGTGCCTTCTCTCATGAGTCCTTATATAAAACCCGTTAACATTTCATATAGTAAAGGGTGCGTGATGATGTACTCCTTGAACTTGACCTTATTTGAAAAGTACTTTATCTGCCCTTCCATTCTAAATGACAGTTTTGCTGGATAGATTATTCTTGGTTGTGGGTCCTTGCTTTTTATGATTTGAAATATTTCTCTCCAGCCCCTTCTTGCTTGGAAGGTCTCCTTTGAGAAATCTGCTGAGAGTCTTATGGGAATTCCTTTGTAGGTAACTGTCTCCTTTTCTGTTGCTGCTTGTAAGATTCTTTCCTTATTATTGATCTTGGGTAATGTTATTATGATGTGCCTTGGTGTGTTCCTCTTTGGGTCCCGCTTCTTTGGGGTTCTCTGAGCTTCTTGGACTTCCAGGAAGCCTATTACCTTTGCCAGATTTGGGAAGTTCTCGTTCATTGTCTGTTCAAAAATACATTCAATTTCTTGGTGTTCCTCTTGTCCTTCTGGCAGCCCTATGATCCGGATGTTGGGTCGTTTACAAATGTCTCTGAGGTTCCTGAGTCCCTCCTCATTTTTTTGAATTCTTGTTTCTTCCTTCTGGTCCAACCCATTGGTTTGAGTCCCAGCTTCCTTTTTTTCCCTATTGGTTCCCTGTAAATCTTCCTCCATTATATTTATCGTATTCTTTATTTGTTCAATTATTTGCGTTCACCTTTCTTCCAGTTTTGTGAGCATCCTGATTACCAGTGTTTTAAACTGGGCATCTGTTAATTTGGCTATCTCTTTGTCCGTTAGTTGTAATTTGTTCTGATCTTTCATTTTGGCCATCTTCATTCTTTTTTATCTCGGCGCACCTGTCGGAGTCTTAGGTGTTTGTCGGTGACTGGCAACCTGGGTCGCTTTTTTGTGACGTTTCCTGTGGGGGTGGGGCCTGGGAGGGAGCAATGGCGTCTGCCGTTCACCGCCACTCCCTATCACTCCCAGCTTCCCAGTTCCCCACTGCCTTTTCCGCCAGTCTCGGCCCTGCTGGTTGCCACCGGCCTGCGGGGTTCACCCGTTGCTCGGGGTCATGCTTTGGTTAGGCGCTCGCGGGCTGAGTTCCTCCGGGCAAACTGCCTCTCACTCCACTCCGCTCGGTTCTGCCCCGCTTACCGGCCTGGATGTACATCCTCCCCAACTTCCTGGGTGTCGGACTTCCCTTCAGTTCAATTCTGTCTGTTCTGGTGGTTTATTTTTCGCTATTGAGTTCGTTGTTTAAACTCTGTGGTTGTGAGCAGCGGCGCAGTGTGTCTACCTATGCCACCATCTTGGCGGAAGTCCCCCGACTAATGGTATATTATTTAATAGCATATGTAAATAAGTTTTAAGTGCTCTTCTACCCATAGATAATTAGGGTTGTTAGGATAATCTTTTTATACTTACTATATGCTTCTACCATAATTTGTTTTCCATAATTTTAACAATTATTTACTGCTTTTTTCTTTCAAGTATTTAGAGAGTGTGAATATATTTTTTGTTAGTATGTTCTCCATTATCTTTCCCTAAGCATTCTACCTAGTTTTTTTTCTGAACGCTGTTTTTATATTTAAAAAAAATACAAGCATTATACAGCTTTTCATAAAGACCCCCAAACTGTCAAAGAGTAAAATACTTTGGGTTTTGTAGATCCTAAAGTCTGTCACAGCGGCTCAAGTTGTGCTGTGGCCACATGCAGTCAACCATAAACAGTGTGTAAACTTCATGACTGTGTTGTAATAAAGTTGTATTTACAGAAACAGCTGCAGGCTGGATTTGGCCCATGGGGCACAGCATTTGCCTACCCTGATTTAGATTGATTTCTTTTTTTTTTTTTTATTTTTTTTATTTTCCATTCTTGCCCAAATTCTCAGTTGTTATGGCACTAAACTGAAAAGCACTGTTTTGTAAGCCATTTAAAAGTATTAAGTTGTGAACTAGTGGAACCAGTGTTTTAGTGTAATTAAATTTTTATTTTGGTCTTTGTACAGGGCCTTAATAATTGAATGTTTCAGAAAAAAAAATATGTTCGGGTAAGTGGGATTCATATAGGAGAATTTAATCTAACATTGTCAAATTTTAGCTCATCATCAAATAGTTACATTTTTCTAAATGA
The DNA here is from genome assembly GCA_004026765.1 of Micronycteris hirsuta. Lineage (NCBI taxonomy): Eukaryota > Metazoa > Chordata > Mammalia > Chiroptera > Phyllostomidae > Micronycteris > Micronycteris hirsuta. The sequence continues at coordinate 57,388 of PVJI01002277.1, read as the reverse complement.
AACAAATGTTTATTTAAATTATAAATAAAATGTTTAAATCTCTCTCTAGTTTTACTCCCAAAAAAGAAGAGGAAGAAAGCCAACCAGCAAAAAAAACATATACTTGGAATACAAAGGAGGAGGCAAAGCAAGCTTTTAAAGAATTATTGAAAGAAAAGGTATTTATATTACAGATTTTTATATGACATAAAATATTTATCTAATAAATGAAGTTATTCTTCATAGTAATCAGTACTGTGATGTCTTTATTGAAAACGTTAATTTCATAAACTGTTATAACTGAAAATGAAGTAAATTTTCTTTTTTTTTTGAAGAATATTTTTTCTGAAGCTGCTTTTAACAAAAAATACCTATTGTGTGCGAAAGTATAAAATACATTTGACCTCTATATTTAATGTAAGATTTTTTAATTCATAAAACATGTTTATCTTTTAATCAGTAGTCTTAAGAAAAAGTATTCATGCTCTGTTTATATTTCAGTTTAAGTTTTCTTTTTAGTCAATAGGTATATTGTTACCAGATTTACCTTGCTTCAATAAGAAATTATTCTTTTAGACTTTATTTATAAATTGCAAAGGAAAATGATGTTTTCAGTGAGTATTATACTTTGTTTTCTGTTATATGACTTTAACTATATTTGTGTAAAGTTTTAATTTTTTATTAAATGGTTTTCAGCGGGTACCCTCTAATGCTTCATGGGAACAAGCTATGAAAATGATCATAAATGATCCACGATACAGGTACTTGAGTCTTTTTAATTTACTTTTCACTTTGAATATAGCAAGCCTAGCAAATTCAGAATTGTATAAAACAATATAAATATAACTTTATACTCCCGTCATCTTCTGTTATTTTAGATACTGAGAATAGAATTGTCCTATATTATATTTGAACCAAAAAGGCTTTGTCATACAGTTTGAGTATTCTGCCCTGCTACAGATGAAATTAAAATTATTTTGAAAGTAGAAATTATTTTCTATAATCATTTCTTTTCTTTAATGTCTTAAATTTTCTTGTAAATAAAATCAGTTAATTATTTTTCAAAGCATCAATATTTGATCATCCTCCCTTCATTTACTCTTACGTTGCGTTTTTCTATTTAGTGCTTTAGCAAAGTTGAGTGAAAAAAAGCAGGCTTTTAATGCCTATAAAGTTCAGACGGAGAAAGAAGAAAAAGAAGAAGCAAGATCGAAATACAAAGAAGCTAAGGAATCCTTTCAGCGTTTTCTTGAAAATCATGAGAAAATGACATCCACAACCAGATACAAGTAAGATTTTTAGTGATGCATGATATATGTTTACGGAGCTGTTTCTGTGTCATACTTTTTGCCAGGTGTGCAGTAACTATTCCAAAGTAGATGCTTATTAAATAAAACTAGATGACTATAAACATAGTTTTATTAGGTACATGATAAATCAATCATTAAATGTGGAATTTAACTTTATAGACTCATTGAGTTATTAATTAGGGACTAGAGCTATTCTGTACTTACTATAAGAATTGAAATTTTTGGTGTTTGTGATGGAAATAATCTGTTTTCATTAAACATAGCATTTTGAAAATTTGTATTACATAGCATTCCTGATTTTAGAGTACTTTATTGTTTAAAACTGTGGGTAATTCAGTGTTAACATGTACAGTAAGTTATTAAGTTCATTTTTCGTGTATGCTTCATTATTTTTGTACTCTTCCAGTAGAGCCTTAGTGAAAAACTTTATTTATTTAAATATTCCTATTTTATGTGTTAGCTGAATTTCTGACAACTTTTTGAAGGCTATCATTTAGTTCCGGGGGCAGTTTGATAGTCTCTGTTGCTACTCTAAGAATTAGAGATGATCTTGACACAGAGCATTGCTCAATTAGAATTAATCCCTGTAGCCTAAAGAAAAATGGAGGCCTAAACTATTTTGTTCTTATTCTCAATTATTCAAAAGTTTTCTTGAATAATACAGTCACAGATTTCTAATGGAAAAAAGCGTTCATTTGGTGGTTTTAAATTTTGTGCAAAATTAAAATGGCTTAAGATTAATTTTTATTGTATAATATAGTGTAACACTTAATTGTTTTAACATAGAAAAGCAGAGCAAATGTTTGGTGAGATGGAGGTCTGGAATGCAATATCGGAACGTGACCGTCTTGAAATCTATGAAGATGTTTTATTCTTTCTTTCAAAGAAAGAAAAGGTATAATTTACTCTTGATATTTATAGATAGAACAAGGCATTTCTTCATTCTGATTAGTAGTTATAACATGTCCATTTTTGTTGGTTGTTTATCAAGTTTATATGTTGCAGCATATCTGTTCATTAGATGTTAGGTTTAAAATTGGACAGCTCCTATAAGTACTGATGTGGACATAGTAAGTACAGATTTGTCTATTGCTTGTATTGTCATTAATTGGCTGTTTTATGCCTGCTTTGAGAGATAAGATATTCAGTGTTTTTGCTAAACACTGCTTTTGTTTATGATTTCTTTTTTAAGAAGGGCAATACTGTATAATGGTTTCCACTAAAATGTACTTATAGGGTAGTATTTTAAAGTACCTCATAAGTGTTGTATGCACTAAATTTTGTATTATCCAGTCTTTAAGAGACTTACAGAAATGTATTATTAACAGATATACCTGCTAACGAAGATCTTAGCATTTATTTATTGTATGATTTGTTGCAGTAACTTTAGTTTTTTAGACCATGCGTATAGTGCATAGTTTTAGGAAGAGACATTTTGTTTTCCAGATTCTGGCTTTAGAACAGAGGTGAAAAAATTGAAGGTAGGTACCAAGCCAAGAAATTAGGCTAGAGCACTGGAAAGGTAAATAATGTTGACATTCAGAGTAAATGGGTAACATTTGAAATTTGGTCATCAGTTAAAATATAAAGAAACCTTTACTAATTGCAATTCAAATATTTCTTTGAACTTTAAAACATGTATTCATACTTTTGATTTAGGAACAAGCAAAGCAGTTGCGAAAGAGAAATTGGGAAGCCTTAAAAAACATACTTGACAACATGGCTAATGTAACATACTCTACTACTTGGTCAGAAGCCCAGCAGTATCTCATGGATAATCCAACTTTTGCAGAAGATGAGGAATTACAGAGTAAGCATAATAATTAAATGGAGAAGCAGTTTTTAAGAAGTTGTCAAGCAGCAAGGGAATCTCATATTTTTTATGAGACAACTAAATTTTACACAATTGTTCATTCATTTCTGAAAAAGTGTTTCTTTTTTTAAAAAGATTTTATTTATTTAATTTTAGAGAGGGGAAGGGAAAGAGGGAGAGAAACATCAGTGTGTGGTTGCCTCTTGAGCACCCCCTAATGGGGACCTGGCCCACAACCCAGGCATTTGTCCTGACTAGGAATCAAACCAGCGACCCTTTGGGTTGCAGGCCATCACTCAGTCCACTGAGCCACACCGGCCAGGGCAGAAAAAGTGTTTTGTTTCTAAATAGGATACTTCTTTCTAATTGTTTTGTGATTTAGGACAAATATATTTTTCCAGCCTGGCTGGTGTAGCTCAGTGGATTGAGCGCGGGCTGGGAACCAAAGGGTTCCCGGCTTGATTCCCAGTCGGGGCACATACCTGGGTTGCAGGCCAGGTCCCCAGTGAGGGCCATGTGAGAGGCAACCATACATTGCTTTCTCCCTCTCTTTCTCCCTCCCTTCTCCTCTCTCTAAAAATAAATAAGTAAAATCTAAAAAAAAATAATTATTCTCCAGAAATGTGAAGTTAGCTTTATAAGATAATCCTTGAAATATGTTTATCATTGATTAAACTTGAAATTGTTTGTGTGACTTGGTTAGAACCAAATTACCACAATTTTATTCATGGTGTCCTCTTGAGATAATGGCTTTAGAGATTTGCAAAATGGAAAAAATATATTAGCATTATTTTCCATTAAGCTTCTCCAAATTCTCTCTTTTTTTACTCTTTAGTTGTTTTTTAAATTACAGTTTTCTTGATTACCCCTCTGAATACCATGTTTCAGGAAATTTGGGACAGGGCCTAGAACTTCATACTTTGTAAAGCTCCTTGGGTAATTCTGATATTGCCAACGAATTTTATCATCATAATTTATTTTCATTAGTTGTGTCATGTGCATTGTCTTTGTTTCATTCTCAGGTGCAAGGTATCTTTTGGTGAGGTTTTTTGGAATTTTCCTTAAATTTTTCCCATTTAGATAATTATGAGTCATATTTGAGTTTAAATATAAGTATTTTGGAAAGGTGAGTTTCACATTTGTAGGGAGTTAATGCAAATAATTAAATGACATTTTGATTTTTTAACTGAAAAAACCCCTAGACATGGATAAAGAAGATGCATTAATTTGCTTTGAAGAACATATCCGAGCTTTAGAAAAGGAAGAAGAAGAAGAAAAACAGAAGAGCTTGTTGAGAGAACGGAGACGGCAGCGTAAAAATAGAGAATCTTTTCAGGTATTTAAAAATTTCTTTTCTAGCTTAATTTTATAATATGGTTAATGAGCCTCAGCAGTGCTGTAAACAATGTTAAAACACCTGATCACAGATCACTAATGTAGACTTTGTAAAGTATTCATACATATTTAACTCTTAAGTTCTGCAATTAGTTATGACCCCACTGAGGAAGAGCAGCCATTTCAGTCCAGGGGAATATAGAAGACTGTAGCAGATTTGGTATGTAAGGAGCAGATTGATAGATGAGGTTTTACTTGGGAAAGAGAAACGGGATGAGGGAAGACTGAAAACAAAGTCTGTGTGATGAGTCATTAGTACTAGTTGGTTTTTAGACTCTAGAGAATTGTAGTGAATGCTGTGGTATAGTTTGGGGGATGGGACATAATTCTAAAACTTTGTAAATAAGAGTTGAATCATATATCTGTTACATGGGTTAATGTTTCATTTTCACCTCCAAGTACCACTTTTTGTTCTCAGTAATGGAGAATATCATGGACCAATGAATTATAATGATAGCAGTTAGCATTAATTGATTGTTTACTACTTATCCATACTAAATTTAAATCTCTTGATTTTAATGACAGCCTTATATTATAAGAGTAGGTAATATTTTTGTTATGTCCACTTAAATAAGGAAATGATTTGGGAGAGGGGAAGTGACTTGCTCAAATTTAGCTACTGAATAGTGGAGACAAAACTTGAATCTACAGTCTTAATTACAGGGTCTCTTCCATTAAACACTGTATTAGGATAAATGCTAAGTTACAGTAGCTTAAACAAGTTTATTTCTTAGAGTAACAGTTACTTGGTTTAGGGTAGGGCTCATTGCCATGCCCCAAGACAGTGGTTCTTACTATGCATGAGAATCATCTACCAGGCTCTTTTAAAAACTCATACCACCATGCCCAAGGTCACTAACCATCTTAAATATCACAGCTGTTGCCTCTCGCATGCCCCCTACTGGGGACCTGGCCCACAACCCAGGCATGTGCCCTGACTGGGAATCGGACTGGTGACTGTGGTTCGGCCACAGACGGGCACTCATTCCACTGAGCTACGCCAGCCAGGGCACAAAGAAGAAATTTTAAACTTTGTTACAGCTTTAAAACATTAACATCTGATATAATTAGAAATCACATTCGTATCTCAAATTTTTTTTTTAAACTATGGCTTATTTTAAAAAAACAAAACAAAACAGTCTATCCCATTAGAAATGGAAACACAGGCCAGGCCAAACACTATTGGTCTCTGTGTCTTTCCCGTGGTGGTGCTAGCTACTGTGGTGGGGTGTCTACAAGCCTTCCTGGGTTTTCCAGGCCAGATTTTTACTTACAAGCAGTAAAGCAATGCAATATGACCTTAATTTCATATCCAAAGCTCTAGAACTTAAATTTCCACTTTATAGGATGCCACTGCTTTTTAAAGCATTGATTAAACATATTGTGAAAAATACTTTAGACAGCTATTGTAAAAAATATTACTATCACAGATACTTATATACATACCCCTAATGGCACCCACACCCCAAAGTATCTTTACAGGGGTGTTAACAGTCAGATGAGGAAAAAAGTCTCAGTATTGGCTTCAGTCCTCCTTCAGGTGCACCAGGCTGCTGAATGTGGGTCTGAACTCGCCTGATGTGAGAATCTGGGACACGCTTCGTCTCTTTCCTTGCCATCACCACTGCTCTGCCTTTCCATCCTTACAGAACTTGCCAAGTAAATTAAGAGGGCATTTCTTTTAAAATCTAGTGGTATAGAATTTCTACTCCTTAATACTCAGGCTGAGAATTTAGTCACATGGCCATACCTAGCTAAAAGAAAGCTTGAAAACCTAGATTTCATAAGCAGCCATGTGCCCTGGGAGAAGGGGAAAATAGACTTTTAGAAGGCTACTTAATACTCTTCTGCAATCACTGATTGAGCTTTAATGTCTCTTATTAAAGAGGTTTTGCAGTAGTTTAAAATGAGACCTGTGTGATAAAACAATAATATAAAAATAAGGCAATCTGTGTTACACAGCAAAGTACCGTACACAGTGTCAGTACTGGCACTGGAGATTGTGGAGAAGAAACCCTGAGGTAAGGGCCACGTGGGCCCTCTAGGTGAGCCTGAAGGACGGCTTTAAGTCAGACCGGTAAATGTCTGGCATGGATTCTGATTACCGTTTTGCTGTAACTGGTGTTAGCATGTTATATTGGTTTTGCTTCAGGTATTCAGCTCAGTAAATTTCCTGTGTCATTATATTACATGTCAAAAGGTATATTTAGAAAATCAGTAAAATAAATTAGAAAATTGACATTTAGAATAAAAGATCATGAATGAAAAGGACATTGTCATTAATAATGGTTATGATGATGGCTGTCATTTTATTGAGTATTCATTTGCCAGCCAGATAAGCATAAATATTTGTGACATCTATGACCAGGAATATATGACTTTTTTAAGTCTTAAAACTGGTTTTTGAATTTCTATTAAGAGTGGAAAGGAGTGATCAGGGACTTTAAAGGAGAACCAGGGGGATGTGTATTGTCTCAGAAGCCAAGGTGGAGTTTTAAGGTAGAGCAGTGGTCCTCAAAGCTTGGCACTTAGATAAAATAGCATCAGAGTCACCTGGGAAGTTACAGAAATGGAGATTCTCAAACCCCACACCGGACCTACTGAATCTAATTCTGGGGGTGGGGCCCAACAATCTGGTTTACACCAGTCTTTCAAATGATTCTTTGAGAAACTGCTGAGGTAGAGGAACCCACCAAAAGTAGCAAATGTTAAGAACTTAAAATAAGACCAAAAGAATACTTTTAGGTGTAGCATTTAAGGTGTTTAGTAATTGTTGGTATGGTAGGGAAATTTAAAGGGTAAAGGTAAATAGAGGTAAAGCAGACCTTTCTTGAAGACATTTGATGAGAAACTTCAGATAAGCTCGGGTTAAGAGAATGGCTTTTCTTGAGTAAAAGAAATCAGTCAAGAGAGAATGAAGAATACTGAATGATAGAGGTATCTCTCATAAAACAGAATCTTAGGAGGTTTGGAATTCAAACATATATATATGAACAGGTATATTATGAACAACATACAAGGAGAGAGAAGGAAGGAGATGAGGGGGGAAATATATTAAATTGACTCTGAGATAGTGAGTGCCAAGGTTTGGGAACCTCCCTTCCATGGGAAGGAGAAATGTCAGGCTCAGACGTCGTTGAAGCAGCTCGCCTTCTCTAATGCCAAACACGAGGCTCCTTCCTACCCTGTGCTCCAAGATGAGGTTAGTAAATAAAAGGAGTAGAACCATACAATTTTAGCATAATGGTTTTCAAACCTGAACTCATATCAAAGTCATAAAATCATTTATTTTAAAAAGTAAAATTACAAATATCCAGTTTTAAGTGAGAATTTAAGAATTTTTTTTTCAAGTTATTGTAATTTTCGCTCAGGTTAAGGAATACATTACTGAAATGGACTCAATATCAAAATTTTATGACTCTTCAAATCTTAGCATCCTGCAAGTGAAACAGATACTAGCAAAGCAGGTATAATACAGTGGGGTGGATTCTAAGATCCTAGAGAGCATCATTGCAGATGATTTCTAAGCTGGTTTAGGCAGTCAAATAGGGAGTAAGTGAGGAACATCATGATCACACAACAGGGTTGGTTTAAGATACGGATTCAATTTATGTTGTAGGAAGGATGGGAACAAAAGGGTAGGTAATAAATTTGAGGAGAAAATGTTGGAAGTATAAGACCGTCTGGACATGCTTACTCTTGTTTGAAGAGAGGTGGAGTTATAGATGTCCAGTGTTACTCACGACAGTGCTATCCAATAAATTTTGTCTACCATATATGTGATTTTAATTTCTTGTTAATTTTTAACTAACTAATTTTACTAATTTTTTCTTTTGCCCAGTATATCCAAAATATCATTTTAACATGCCATTGATATTTTTTTTTAGTTGATATTTTGGGATAAACTTCAAAATCATTGTGTGCTGTATGCACTGATTGCACATCTCAGTTCCAACTAGCCACATTTCATTACTTAAAAGTTACATTTAACCAGTGGCCACCATACTGAACATTGCAGGTTTAGGAATTTTAGGAGCAAAATTTGGGGTCATTGTTCTTTAGGAATATTTGTAGGATTAAATTTCCTAAGGGTTTGGGGAGGCAGGAAATGTGGCAATTACTAAGTACTAAAGTCCTAATATGTTGCCCTGATAATCTGCAAATAGTATAAAAGGATAAAGAAGAGAAATTGAAATAAGCATACGAAGATTTAGAATTAAGGTAGTAATATAGAAAGAATAGTTTTTGAAATCAGATATGGGTCGAGTCCTTGTTCTCGAAAATACTATGTGTATTACTTTGGTAAAATTATGTGTCTTCCTCTTAAGAGGTCTGCATTTGTCAAGAAAATTAAAAAAACACCTAGAACATATCAGGCACCGTGTTAAAAACAAGTATATTTTATGAGTCGTGTATACACATTCTTTAGCATCATCATTTGAGATAGATAATATCCAATATTTTGAGTTTATTTTTACCTTTATATCTTTTTTTTAAACTGGAAGTGGTATTCCATCTTACACTACAGTAAACTGAAGCCTGGAAAGTTAATGTAGTAGCTTTTTAAAGGTCCTTTTCTTTGAAGTACAAAATACTTTTTTTGCCTAAAAGCAGATTTTACTTTCATCAGGGAGCCACCTTCGTGTTTGCACCATACATACTGGGGTAACATTGGTAGAAGGGTTTTAAATACTGCTGTGTTTTTAATGTGTGTGGTCATGTACACTAATATTTTTCTAATGTCCTTAGAGATGACTTCAATATAATGGGGTTTGTTGTTGTTTCTTGTTATTGTTAATGGTTTTTAATTTTCCAGATATTTTTAGATGAACTGCACGAACATGGACAACTGCATTCTATGTCATCATGGATGGAATTGTATCCAACAATTAGTTCTGACATTAGATTCACTAATATGCTTGGTCAGCCGGGTGAGATTCTTTTCTTTCCTAACTTACAGTTACGATAGTAGATGGAATGGGCCAGAAAGTTGTGTTGGAAAATGGGAGGGAGGGGCACTTTATTTTGTTTTATAAACAAAAAAATAATTGCAGCTCTTTAGTTAGAGCTAGCTTTTGACTTCTTTAGTTTTTTCATTAGGATCAACTGCACTTGACCTTTTCAAGTTTTATGTTGAGGATCTTAAAGCACGCTATCATGATGAGAAGAAGATCATAAAAGACATTCTAAAGGTAAATAGTATACTTACCGTACACTATTAATCTGTGGTACATTTTAAAAATTAATTGTGTTCCTTTGATATATGTTATTAACAAGATTTCTGGTTTTGTTTTAGGATAAAGGATTTGTAGTTGAAGTAAATACTACTTTTGAAGACTTTGTGGCAATAATCAGTTCAACTAAAAGATCAACCACATTAGATGCTGGAAATATTAAGTTGGCTTTTAATAGTGTAAGTTGTCTTTACTATTATAAACAATAGTACAGTTCTTAAGTATTCAGCCAAAAGTACTTCAGTTATAAGATACTGGAATAAGGAAATATGAGCAGGATTTCACATGGTAGTAGATATCTTTCAGGATAAGGTAAAAGAAAATAATATATTTAGATGATGATGTTAAGCTTTCTTTGCTCGAATTAACTGGTGTTGTAAATTGGATCTTAACTTATAAGTAATGGGAGAATACGTAAATTAAAAGTAATGAGCCCTGACTGATGTAGTTCAGTTGGTTGAGTATCATCTTAATAAAGTGAAATGTCACCAGTTCAATTCCTGGTCAGTGCACATGCCTAGGTTGCAGGTTTGGTTCCCTATTGGGCCATATGTGGGAGGCAACCAGTTGATGTTTCTCTACCTTTCTCTCTCCCTTACCCGCTTTCTAAAAATAAAATCTTAATAATAACAATGAATTGTTTCAACTAAAGAAAAGTGTTGTAACTGATTAACTGATTTTCTAAAAGTTACTAGAAAAGGCAGAAGCCCGTGAACGTGAAAGAGAAAAAGAGGAGGCTCGAAAGATGAAACGAAAAGAATCTGCATTTAAGAGTATGTTGAAACAAGCTACTCCTCCAATAGAATTGGATGCTGTCTGGGAAGATGTATGTATATTTGTAAATGTTTCCTAATGAATTATTTACAATTGAAAATAATATTCCTTTCAGTTCCTTTCATTTTGTAGCCACAAAAATAAGCTTAAGTTACTTGTACAGTATATTAGATATATTGAGACTAGATTAAAAGTGTAAAGTCATATGTGACTCTACATTTAGAAATTATTTGTTAAAAATGGTGTGGATTTCAGAGTAAAGAAAATAATATAATAGACTTTGAGGGGAATGAACTGTCGCATTTTTCACTTGCTGAGTTTTTTTAGTCATATTGATATGTTCTTGGCACTAATATATTTATTGCATATCTGAACTTTTTCAGATCCGGGAGAGATTTGTAAAAGAGCCAGCATTTGAGGACATAACTCTAGAGTCTGAAAGGAAACGAATATTTAAAGATTTTATGCATGTACTTGAGGTAATTTTAGTATTCTCATAACTGGCTGAAATACAAACTGTAAAAATATAAATAAAAATTAAGGAATTCAGAACAATAAGTATGTTACTTAAATTATACTACTTTTATGCAAATGTAGTTATCTGGGATACTTTAGGTATTTTTCTCTTTTAAATAGAAACTGCTTGTATGTGAAACAAATAAAATTTGCGTGGGAATATAAAGATTGTGGAGACTATTCATATGTGTTTCATACTTTTACAGTGTTTTAGAAATTCAGCTTAGCAGCCATAACAACTGACTAGTAATCTGAAAGAAAACTTAAAAACTGTTTTCTATTTGCTTTATAAGATTCTAAGCATATATTTAAAATATACTACATTAGATATATTAGATGTAATTAAGGGGCGTTCTGAGAAATAGTGAAATAATTTTGTTAGAATGATGATAAAATTGCAAGTTACTTTATTAGCTGAATAAGGGTATTTTGATGATTTCAGATTGGCACTCGTATATAGTAAATATTTGATGCCTGTGGGCCTTAATTATTAGACAAATATTACATATATGAATGCAATCCTGAACACAACCCTATGAAGTTAAGATGAGTAAACTGAGGCAAAGAGAAATCATTCACAGGAAGGGATTCCAACACAGGCTCTTTGACTCCAGAGTCAGTACTTTTAACAAACATGCTAAACTGACAGACAAACTGATACTTTACAACGATCTGAAAACTGGCACATATTTATCAGTGTAGTACGGTTATTGGGCATAGCATGTCACTTGCATTGACTTGAGTGTTTCATTGGACTTGTTGTTCTTGGTGAATATCAATATTGACAAGAGTTTGCTCTGTTAATATACCCACGTGTCCTTGTATTAGTTTCCCAGCTGCCTCTAGGTCTTTCCTACTCAAAGTGTTTTCGAGTAGCGTTATCTGTGGTAACTTGGAGCTTGTGAGAAATGCAGAACCTCAGACCCCATCTGCAGAATTCCTGTATCAGAATCATTTTAACAAGATTTTCAAGTTCTAGAATGTACATTTAATTGTGTTAACATTTTCCCCTGATTCAAGAATCTTCTGTCAAGATACTTTCATGATCTGTGCTGGGGGTTAAGTGGTGAGGTCATAAATGGGGATAAAGATGGTAGCATAGGGAAGGGCTGAATTCGTTAGAATAGGGTTTTGGAACCCAATATTCTGCGCCTAGAGGTAGAAAAGGAAAAATTAGCATTCGGTGGCATAAAATGAGAGTACCTCCTAAGCCAGATTTTCTATTTCCACTTACTTGTAAACTGAAGTAAAATTTATTTTCGAAGGTATAGATATGTTGGGGACAAGGACTTTTGACTATAGCATTTCCTCATTCCTGCTAGCCGGATAATTGTTTTATTAGTAAGAGTTAAAATCCAGAGAGACAGCACTTTTTCTGATTTCATGTGGGGTTAGAGTGCCTGTGGATGGATGTCTTAAGTTTGACTAAGAAGGGAATGCTCCTTGTGTGAAAAGAAAGAGTAGTAGATTATATATTCATTCTGAAACCAACCTCCATTTATTAGTTCAAGGACAGCTCTGAGGCAGTTCTTTATCTTGGTTTTGAGATGTGAGAAAACCTGTATCTGAATGTAATGGTATTTCGTTGTTTTTGAAAGCAGTGTGACTTTTCCGTACATTATACCTTCCTGGAGTATATCAGTTATCCCTACTAACCCACACCCTTCTCATTCCTACAAAAAGTACTTTATTAATATTTTTACATCGTTATATATAGATAGCTAAATGATGGTTAAGGTTCAGAAGAAAACATTTTAAGTGATTTTAATTCTTCACAGTTTCAAAGGAGTACATCCTAAATATGCAAATGGGTTTTTTAAATATAGCTTTTAAAACTTCTTTTATGATCTGCTCTCTAAAGTAAATGTAAACTTTTGAGTATTTTCTTTCTTTGCTCCTGTAGCATGAATGTCAACATCATCATTCAAAGAACAAGAAACATTCTAAAAAATCAAAAAAACACCACAGGAAACGTTCCCGCTCTCGATCGGTAAGGAAGTTTATTAGATGGCACCATAAGTGTACTGAAACATTTATTAGCATCATTATGAATAAAATTATTTGTATTGTTTAGGGGTCAGATTCAGATGATGACGACAGCCATACAAAGAAAAAAAGACAACGATCAGAGTCTCGTTCTGCTTCAGAACATTCTTCTAGTGCTGAGTCTGGTAAGCATAACTTTTAACCTGATTAAAATCATTGACACTTGGATGTCCTCAAATTCTGACACTTTTCCTTTTGATGCTGCTTAGAGAGAAGTTATAAGAAGTCAAAAAAACATAAGAAGAAAAGTAAGAAGAGGAGACATAAATCTGTAAGCAGGTTTTTAATTTTTATTCCAGGCTTTGCCTTTAACTCCCCCAGGTGCAGGAGGCCTTTTTCTGTCTGGAGTCCTGTGCCGTCCGACACACTGTGCAGGCGCGCACCTGAATTCAAGAACTTTACAGTTGATCTTTGTTTAATAGTCTATCAAAATCTTTTGGTGAGCTTTGGGAAGAAATATGCACACAATATTAAGATTCCCACTCTGGTTTTTTTAAAGTAACCTTAGAGTAGAACTCAAGTTTTATGTATGTGTTACAGCTGTTGTTGAGAACCACTTAACCTTAGGTACACCTAAGCGATCTTTTTCAAAATGTAAGGTCCTGGGTGTTACCACATACCTGTAGAATGAGAATTTTTTCATGCCGCTGACTTGAACTTAGGCATACCTAATGAAGGACTGCTTGTTTGGGCACTGACAGTACATTTGAAATAACTTTTGCTACTCAGTAGCAAATTTGAATTTTATTATACAGCTATCAACCTAATATGTGATTGAGCTAATCGCAGCATCTTACTGTGAACATAAGTAATGTTTTACTGGATTTATGGAAATGTGCCTTCATCCTTAACTTAGTAAAGCTCTTTTAGTAGTGTATATTACTCTTACCAGAATGTCATCCTTCTGTAGGAATGGGCCACTCCCCCCTTGAATCTTGGAAATGTTATAGAATCACATCAAATTTCACCACTGTGAACACATTCTTTGTTATTTGTGGATTTTCCTAAATACTACCTATATGGGCATTTGTCTTTGTCAAATGCTAACTTTTTTTTTTATTTACACAGGACTCTCCAGAGTCAGATGCCGAGCGAGAGAAGGATAAAAAAGACAAAGACCGGGAAAGTGAAAAAGACAGAACTAGACAAAGATCAGAATCAAAACACAAATCACCTAAGAAAAAGACTGGAAAGGATTCTTCTGTAAGTAGAATTTTTATAATACAGAAATGGAGACTATAGTTAAAACTATGATGATGTTTAAAGAATAGACTTTTTTCTAGGTCTACTGCCATTAAAGAAAACAATGAAAATTCAGTTAACTACAAAATAGTTTTCTAGTGTGTGCAGTCATAAATGACTCAATTGGAGTGTCCTACTAAATTCCTTAAAAAGGTAACATAGCATTCCATAGTTATTACTGTAAGTCACTAAGAAAGGAGGATATAGTCTTGCATTCTCACTAAGAAGTGCCACTGCATATTTCCTACCTTATTTTTTAAGAAATATAAAATTTAAGACTCAAATCAGGGTACTCCCTACAGATATTCACAGTTGTCATTGTTACTAAGTCTGGTTTCAAAAGGTAGCATTCCAGTACCTTTTGGGAATAATCATTGGGAGGAGAGGTGAGGGCAAATGGATAGGGCGGGACTGTAACCAGAAGTTAATATTTTAATATCAGATTATGTGATTAGTCTTTATTTTCCCATACACGTGTGTGTGTACATACAATGAATGATCGCACAATAGCACAAACCTTCTCAGCCGTGCCATTCCTCCCACAAATGCCGTGCGCTTAGCAAGGACTATGCCTTTGAATTACCAGTGGAGAGTTTACACTGTGTAGAGAAGCCCTGGCCCTCCCTCTGAATATTCTGATTGAGTTGCAGTAGGGTGGAGGGGTTTTGTTCATTCGTCTTAAATGCTGCACTGGTAGTCTGATGCACATCCTTGGTGAGAAGTGAGTATTTCCTCTATACCTGTGAGCAGCCTAACACTTTCTTCTTTCGTATACTAGGTTAAATGAAATTCCTGAAGGGAGAGAGGAGAGGTGAACTATATCCACTTTTCCAAGATTGTTTTTCGCAAATAATGCATTATTATTTTTGTTTGAATTTTTTCTTCAGCCTAAGAACTGTGCTGCTCATAAATCTTGAATATTTGTACTAAGCATGCTTTTTTCCAATATAAAGCACTCATAGGACAACTTAGAATCTGCAAAATTAGCAAGAAATATAGTGCTTAGGAAACGAACACCTGGCTTCCATTAAATGGAAAGAGGATGTTTCATAATTGTATAAAAGAAAGGAAAAGAAACTGGTATGTACCATTGTCCCCAATTTATATGTTAATGTTTACTAAAAACAACACATAAAAACCTCATTCTAAATTAAGGAGCTCTCCTAATATAACCAAGGTATATATGTACTTACTTAGCAGCCCACTGGTAGGCTTTGGGGAAAGAGGTAGTAAGTCATTAAACTATGTGATGTATCTGTTTCTATGAAAGAGATTCAAGAGATTTGGATTGTTTTTTCAAAAGTTCCTTACTACTTAACCTTACCTTTTGAGTACTAACATGAAATGTAATTGTGTTCAATGTCTTTTCAGGGTAATTGGGATACTTCTGGCAGTGAACTGAGTGAAGGGGAATTGGAAAAGCGCAGAAGGACCCTTTTGGAGCAACTGGATGATGATCAATAAATTATACCAAATATATGTTTACAGTATGATTTAAAGTCTAATTCAGACCAAGGAGTCTATTTTATGTTCAATTGAAATAACACTGGGTTTTAATTATATCACAGGAAAAAAAAGTGCATTTAAGTATTGTTATTGTGGACTTTATAAAAGCAAAGGAAACTGAAAATAACTTTTGATTCTGTATCAAGAATCATATTTTCATATGGTCATAACTGTTTTTCTGTGACCCTTTCATAGGGCACTGCAGGATGGATTAAAGGTGGCAATTTACTAATAACTCCAGATGTCTCTACTTTGTTCTAAAGTCGAAGTCATTAAGATGATTTGATTAACTTTATGGAAGTTGAATTTTGAAGATATAATGAAACTTTGTTTTGATATTTAGTCGTACCAAAAAAGCACCAGCAACTGATAAACTACTTTTTTTGTGCACTACCCAACTGGTTGAAGGTAATCTGATCTTTTATGGTGAACCCAGAAATAGGTGTTCTTAATGGAAACGTGGTAGACCCTTAACTACAGGGGTGCCAGTGAGCACTGCTATAATAAAGCCACCATTATTTTCTATGAACCATCTGAGTACATTTTAAAGGCTATTGTGAGGGCATTATTTTGAGGTGATGTTTTAAACATTAACACACCAAGTCAAATTGTAGATTAGTTTAAATATATTGCCTTAAGGACCTACTAAAGAATGTGCCACCAAACTAAGTGATAGTTGCAATATCCTTGTCTAAAACAAAAATCAATGTTGACTTAAACATTTTCTTTAACAATTGTCTTTTTTTAAAATTCGATCTTTCTCCTTGCTTTTTTCATTGAGGAAGTCTTTTACCTTCCCTACTCACTGAGAAGTATTGACTTCGTGGTACACATTCTAAAGCATTTCTGATTTGAATATTTTTGTACATTTTTATCAATTATTAAACCTTCTCTTCTAGCGTGTACTAGTATTTATTTCTACATAAACTGCTCAGCTCTTTAAAAAAAATTGTATGATCATTTAAAGATAAACTAAATTCCTGAAATTTTGCTTCCTCTTACCCACATAGCTAAGTCACTTTCCTTTTTTAATATAATCAGTGCATTTGAGGCCCCTATATTTTTGATCTGTGAATTTCTGCAGAATACTTTAGAGAGGCCATGGTTTGAGCTAGAATACCTTTTACATGCTAACTTTTGAAGGTTGGTAATGTAATTTATACTATATTCCTTCAGTGCAGGATTTTTTTTTTTTAATAGGAAATTTCAGAACATAGTCTTTGGTTTACCTTAGGTATTTTTGTTTTTGTTTTTTGGACACTTTGAACGATCCTATTTCAAGTTGGGATTTAAAAGAACAAATGTTCATTATATTTTTTTCTTCACCACCCTAATGATTTTGAAAAGTGGGACTCACCAGGATGACTCTTTTCCCGTCCTTTCTCCCTCTTTCTACTAAATCTGTCCACTGCTGAAAGCTTAAAAAAAGAAAAAAAAAGTGGGGGGGTGGGAAGGGAGGTTTCTCAACTTCTTGCTTTTCTGATGTGAAATATATGACTTTGTAGAAAGTGAGAACCATTATTTTTAGAAAATGTGAAGTAATCAAGTTGCTTGCTTGAGTCCCCTATTGTATATTAGAAGCAAAACATAACTATTTAAAACAGGGATTCACCTACACTTAATTTTCAGAGGTCCCATTGTAATGATAGTTAATATTGCCAATCATGTCTAACACTTGACATGGAAGTCAGTGGTAAACTCTAAAATAATTATATGATACTGGCAGAAATACTAGTGATGTTTCACAAGAGAATTTAGAATCTGTAAAATGTTTTAATTCTATGAATGATGATTTTTTTAAGTACAACTTCAAAGTTTTGATTTTTCTATTTAAATAAAAAACTATTGATGTGTTTTAGCATGTCCTCAAAATAGATTTCTGTACTTCTTACACTGTTTTATCACAACCTCAAATCCCCACAGGACAATACAAATTCAAGTTTCCCTGTAGCTCACCCATGAAAACTATTTAACCTAAAACAAAACTGGTGAACAGGTTATACAACTCAGAAGACAACATCCGTGTTATAACAGATGTCGTTAAAGTAGCTATAACCCTTGCCTAGCACCCTTTGATGATCTCATCAAATCAGATTTAGTTGCCAGAAAGATACTGTCCAATCTAAAGGCGCAAGTGATGGGAAGATTCTAAATATTTTTAACCAATTAAAGATTTAGCTTTCAAAATCTTCACTCTGGTAATAGCTGAAATGTCTTAAAATGCTGGTTCCATTAGAATTGAACAGATATTGAAATAGTTTGAACAAATGTGTTCAAACAGGAAAGCATGTTTATGTTTAGGTAAGGGGAATGTCTGCTTTTCAAGTAAGTCTTGGAGGTAGGTAAATGTTAAGGGTTCAACTCCCCTCATTATCATTAGTATGAATTACTGGGTTAAATTCACTAACACATTTAATTTTATACTTAGTCAAAATAGCAACTTCAGATACCTGATGTTTTTATTTTTTCTGGTCTATAATTCCTATGTGGGAAAATTGAATTTGTATGAAAAATTAATTTAATCAGGTATGAAGTATTCCTTGCACTTTTGCCAAGTATATTTAAATAGCTTACCACTTTCAAATTTTAAAAAGGCCCATTTCTTTTAAATATAGTGATGGCGTTTTGTTATCATTACCCAAAAGTAGCTTCAGCATATAGATTATTCATATGTTTCTCAACAGTAAAAGTACTTTCCATGCCTCCCAGTCAATCTGAATATGATCAGAGTATCACAGCTCTTCTGACTTTTGCTAATTGAGCCTCATAATACTGCTATACAATGAAAAGCATTTGTAAGGCCTAGAGTAAGGCAATCTTAATTCATAACAGTAGAGCAAAGAGACTAAACATTCCTCAAACATCTCTGTATATGTTCTGGAAACAAGGTCTACAGTTTTTGTTCAGTTACCAAAGGGCTTTTTGTCCTCTGTTAAGCAGCACCAGCCTTAGATGATTCTGGTTTTCTTCCACTGTTAATGGGCAACTGAGTGCTGACTAGGCAGCCACCTTTATTTTTGCATCCAAAAGTGGGTAGCCCTTTTATACAAAGACCTTTCTTAAACCTGGATGCTATTTAGGAGAGAGAACAATGTCTAATTAAAGGGTACCCAGGGAAGAGTGGTGAAAGCTGTTTTTAAAATTTACAGGCTACTAAATATATTAACGTAATTTAAATGTAAATCACAGAAGATTCCTAAAAGCAAAATAAGGCAAAGCACAAAATTCCTTGTATCTTAAATTCGAGACTTTTCCTTTGGGAAAAGTATCTCAGTAGGAGGTAGAATTTCAATCCTTTTACTTTTCTAGGTAAAACTGCACTGATTTCACATATTTATTAGGAAATTGTTCTAGCAGGTATATAGTAATAGGCTCATAATCTCATTGTATAGTTCTGGTATTACCAGTCTAATAATTCTTACCTTCCTTATTCTTACCTTGCTCTAAGTTTTCAATTATTTTGACTTCAATGGTCTAGTTCCTGTTTATGTTTCATTCACTGCTGTATTCTGTGGATTAGAACAGTGCCTGGCACATAGCAGGCATCTACTGAATGAATGTAAAACATTAGCTGACAGGTACTGAAGGGCTTGGAAAAGCATCGCTGCAGTAAACCATTCTAACCCATGACTACAGCCACATGTGTAGTTGAAGTGCACTGGGGTGACTGTGCCTTACCATCACTGCAGAAAAATTCAAAAGCTTATTAGAACATGTAACTTCCATGTGGTTTTTGACTAGGATAGGAAACCCCCTGATGATTTGAAATATATCTTCATTATAACTATTAAGTTAATATGCAATAGTAGTTCAAAAGTAATTTATTTGAGGAATATTTCAGCTAGATCAGAATTGGTCTTTAAAGGCCCCAAGGGACACAATAGCAAACTTCCTATTAAAAATATAAGCCAAGAACTAATCATTTCAGACTGTTTTTGATAAAGGGATGAACAATGGTAACGTGATAAGCATTCAGATGTTACTGGAGCTGACGTCATGATGAGTTAGGAAGTGAGAAGATTTGGCTGCAATCACCACACTCCCCCAGTCCTCCATTTTATTTAGCTTGTCTACCTCGCCTAAATTCCTTAATCGCAGGTTATCGACACTCTTTGTTTTTTTATTTTCAGTTACAGTTGACATACATTATTAGTTTCAGGTGTGCACCCCAATGATTAAATATTACATAAACTTGCTATATAAGAACTGCTTTTGTGACACAGTAGGATCTAGTTCAAAGCCATCTCATTGTTAGTGATTGGTAACTGACTAAGTGGATACTCGCCCTCGTGTAAGATTGATGTTTGCATTTCAGGGCCACTGGCTAAACTCCTTTAACCCCCGTTCGCAGTCACAGACTGAAACAAAACAGCTGCCTACTCACATCAGATTTAAAGTAAGCCATTTCTTGATGCTCTTCCTTTATGCCGACCCTTGGGGTGTCTGAATGTGCTATTTATAAACATTCTTTTTTCGGTCCTTCCTGCAAACTTTTTGGTAGGTGTTGGTCTCAAGCCTGCCTACCTCAACTAAACTTAAGACTTGTTCTGAAAGGTGAGTCATAGGAGAACACGGTTTCTGTGTTCTGTGTAATTACCAGATTTTCTCTTCTATTCATATGTTGTTCTGATATAAAGAACTTCAGTTATATAAAATTAACCTTTTGTAAATAAATATAATTTATTAGAAAAATGCCATCTTCTACTGAATAAGTTGTTTCTGTGCCAGCTGTTACCTTTGCGAACCCCACGCAGCAGTTGTATTGTGCTAGATGCCCACCCTGTTTTCTCAGTGTAATACCTGCTTTTCTCTGTAAAAAGATCAAAAAAAGATGATTAATAGTTCCTAATGCATTTGTTTTTTGCTTCAAATTTTTTTTCTTGGAAATAGATGGGGTATTAGGTTTAAAGGAAACAGAAAACTAGTAATGTTTGTATGAACTGGTATGACAGTATATTCATTTTTGCAGACATTTTTGATCAAATTTAGGAACCATAGGGCTAAGAAGAGTTTATCAAATATTAAAAATCAGTAGGTATGTAAATTGTTGTTATTATAAAAGCATGTCTTGAGTACAAAGTTAGATAATTCTACAAAATCCAGTATGTTGAACCAGCAAGGCCCATTCTGTGCAGAGCAGTGCTGAGTCAGCAGGGCCCCTGGGCACTCACTGCAGTCAATCTGAATGGATAAGGACAGATTTGGGAGTGGGGGGCTTAATTCTGGATCATTGGTAAACATCTTAAAAAAGGGATTCTATTGGTATACAATGTCCCTTAAACCTAACCATCTCTGCCTCATTTGAACTTAACTGCTGTAGTCTGGGTTTGAATACTGTAGAATTTGTGGAATATTAAAAACATTTCTTTTACCATGAAGTACTTTTGCTCCGGTACAAAATGAACGAGATTTGGACTAACTGCAGAATTGATCCCCACCCCCCTTATAAAATAAAGCTTCAGTTACCTTCTTGGTGCAGTAAAAAGAGGACTGAGTTGGGAGCTCTAATGTAACAACACCTAATGTAACAATTTCTTAAAAGACTAACCCCCTCCCCAAAGTGTTTTTTAGTCATTTATACAGTATTCTAGAATACTAAATGTCCTTGCTTCCCTAAAAATATATACTAAAAACAGTATACTAAATTTATCTGATGACTTGGGAGTATCATTACAATGATAGCTGGAAGGAATAGATTAATAAGTTTGATTTTTGGAGATGTACCTCACTACCAATATCTATTTGGTTACTTCATTCCATATAGCAAGTGGTCAAGAATTTGCATAAGAAGGGATTTTAGTTAAAGTTTACCAAATAGATTTAGATTCTAAGCACCAAGACAGCTGTTTCTAGAAGATAAAGGCTTTTACGTAAAACCGACAAAACCCCTGAAGCATACCATTGAAAGACTACAACATATCACAGGATAGTAGTGTAAATAGTTTATTTGCTCATATGCCATGAAAAGACCAGAAAAGTAACATGAACTGCTTTTATAAAACATTCTAATATTGCTAAGAAGCAAGCCTGTTAATAGACAAACAGAAAAGAACATGCCAACATTGTTGTCTACTTACAGATGAATAAATAGCAAGTATTTTAACGCTCATCAGCACTGCGCTTTGGACCAGCAGTTTGTATCGTGTTGTGTAGCTCATGGTTGACTTGCTTTATTGTCGAAACGAACGTTGAGTCAATAAAGACAAAATCTTGGCATGTTCTTTTTAAAGTACGCATTTATGAAAATTTGCTGGCAAGTGACAGTTTAAAAGCAATCTCTGTAAATGGATATGCTAAAGTAAAATGTAACTGACCCCTAAACTGTCCTTGTAGTTAAATATATATATTAAAAAAAACTATAAGTTAAAATAACATTCAGATTGTATAGCATAGGCTGATGTATTTTTAAACAATATTTACAATATTACCCAGAGGCTTAGGTGGGAATTAAAGAGAAGTGTAAAAACCATAAAAAACTGCACCAATTTTATAGCAAAATATCTGTACATTTAAAAAGAGGTCATATATAACTACACATTATCCAAGGAAAATTGGACCTTCACCAAGGGGTTCACGTAAGCACAACATAAAATAAATTCAGTGGTTAAATACTATACAATAAACTTTACAATTAATATATTGATGTAATGTACCAAGAAGGTAAGCCAGAAGCAGAATGTATATTATAGAAGGTACAAATTAGCTTCAGTCCAGTTTTTGACTTTGGAATGGATCAAGTGCCCTGCCAGAGAGGAAGGAAAAATAACTGGCTTAGTTGGCCATTTAGTCCCATTACATACCATTTATAAGCTTAATCCCAATGTGAATATTTGAGCAATTCCCTGAAAGTAGTCTGGGAAATACAAGTTCTTAGCTTTGATATGTGATGCCAAATATGTCTTCTCCAATTTACAAAAGGAAGGAGGAGGAGGGAAAACCACCGATTGTCAGAGGAGAGTAAGGCCAGGCTACTAACACTACTCTGCTAGCTTCAGAAGGACTCCTGAATACTTGCTGACAGAGAACCTCTTCCTGGCCAGCAAGGCACTGAATTCTGTTCTCAGGTTTGACCCATAATGGTCCTCAGAAATCCTAATACTGATTACTGAGATGTTAACTTTAGTGCTAATTAATAAATACATTTGCATTATTTTTTTTTAAAGCTGCCCCTAGCTGAAGAACACAGTATGGCAAGTAAGTTTTATACATTTGTATGCCATCATACTCTTGCAGCCCTAAGGTGAATCTCTCACAGGGAAGGCATGGACTCTAGCACAGAAGTAGCAGAATGTGAAAGGAGACGGTGGAGTAACTTCTGTGCTACTGTTACCACATCCTGTTTGCACTTTGTTGGGCCTTGGTTATGGACAGAAGGAGTTTTATCATGTAACTTTTTCCTCCTCCTCCCATGGTGCAAGCCCTTAAAAATAAAGTTGATGGGAATGGTTGAAACACAAAATTCCTTAAAAGACACCTCAGAAAAGGAAGCCCACAGCAGATGCATTCATGTTATTTACAACTTATTAGGAACCAGAGTGGGCCACCATGGGACGATCACAATGGCAGGTGATACTTGTAATAGGAAATTTACAATTTGATTAAAAAATTAATAACATACTGATGTAAAAAGATACCTAATCAAATCAAATCCTATTGCTTTGATTATTCTGAGCAGGTACTTCCACTTTTAGGCACTTGTTAACAAAGGTCGGAAGGAGAGCCCATCATTTTAAAATTCCTATGTGTTTGCTAAATCTGAGCCCTTGGAATACTTTATCTATGTTCAAGGCTGCAGTTAAATGGTAGCACATAAAGTTCATGTGGATGGTTTCTTTCATGCACACTCTATTCACACAGTCGGGTCTCAGGTTCACATGGTTATTTCGGCACCATTAACAGAACGCAAGTTCTGATCATCAAAGCGCCGCCTGACACTCCTCCTCACCGCATCGGCTCGTCTGTATGGCTGGTTTCTAAGATCTGTAAAGAGGAGAGCACCGATGAGAGAGCTGCAACCTTTAACAGCCTGTCTAAGCAAGACAAAGACCAGCTGGCAGCCAATCAAAGCAGCTTGTGCTGAAGAGTCTGCTAATGGGCCCTTCAAACCCACTGAGTATTTGAGCCAAATTCATGTACTTTGCCCTCTGTACAGTCAAAACATGATGCAATACTGGTGGGATTCTGGAACTTTTAGGAAAATATATAAGAGAGGAGATTGCTTCTATCACTGGCCAGAGTTTAGCTGAAATTTTATTTTGAAATGTTTCCTCAATGGGAAATTCCTATGGCTTAGGTGTTCGGTTTTTTCCTTTCTTTCTGGAAACCTAAACTATAATACAATGGATTTTAAGCTGCAAAACTAATAAAACCAACTGCCCTGTCTGTCTTATCTGACGTTTTAATCAAGGAAGGAACCTATGCTTAGTTAGCAGACATAGATTGTTATTTTTATTCTATTAATATTAGCTCAGTTTTTATTTTGTGAATTAGAAACAGTTCTGAATTAACTACTAAATAAAAGTAATCACTAAATCAAAATAATACCCCATTCCTGAACATTTCCTTCCACCACCCAACAGTTTCGTTTTTCGTTAAAGGGGAGGTTTTATGGACCCTTCTGCATTCTCCAATTGGAGATGCACAGCAGAATGCCTAACGTTTTTAAAAAACATCTTGTTGAACGAATGAATCAACCACTGCGTATCAGTTCGAGGCGCTATTATTCTGGAGGGACAGAGTGGGATGAACAAGAGGAATATTAGGGAATAAGCACTCTTAGTGTGAAGCGTGCATTGAGAATAAGGCAGGTAGCCCAGCCAGCGGGTAGCCCCTTTTGATGGAGTCGGGGTACAGTGAAAAAATTAAGCAGGCTTTACGCTTCCCCTTGTTTTGTTTAATTAGTATATGTTCCCCTTTCGTTAACTTAGTACTTCTGATTTCTATTAGGGAACATTCCACCTTTAGAAAGGGAAACACAAACAACAGACTTAGGCCAGACTCGATCTTTTTTATCCCTTCACCTAATCAGTAGATTGAAAATGGAGCTAATGGGCCGTATCTGGCGCACAAAATATTTGGCCTTGACTTACATTTTTAATTAGTTTCCTGATACTTAAATTGGTGATTAACATAAAAATTACGGTTTCTGACTTCTGTTGGAAAACTGAAGGACCTGGCAGTACTGGGCCCAAATTCTTACATGGCAAAAACAAGCCGGAGCTGAGGGAGTGTGAGGATGAGCGGGGCTCACAGGCTCAGCACAGTCCTCCCCAGCTCCTGACTCAGTGGAATTGGTGACCCTGCCCTACCCCTACACTCAAGCCAAGTATCGTTTTGCCTGCCCTAACCCTCTGGAGACTCTGCTTCCCAGCCTGGATTGGTACGGGAAGGTCAGAACTCCGCTTCTGGCTAAGGATATGCAGTGACCTGCATCTGCAGGATTTCTGAAACCTATAAGCAATTAATTTTAAAGGTCCTCATCTTTATTTGTGTTCCCTGGCCAGGACTTGCTCTCAATTTCTTCACACAAAAATGGGTTAAATAAATAACTCAAAGGCTGAGAAGAGGGTAATCCTAGCACCCAAAGCAATTCCAATAATCAGCAACAACCCTTGCCCAAGCCATCACATTTGAGAACATGGAAGCAGGCCAGAAAGAGTCCAACACAGGGGCTCAGCCTCACATCACTGAAAGTGAGGTACAGAGACTGCTCCCTGGTCAGACTCTCCAGTATCCCCCTCAGCCATAGATCGAAACCACTGATCTGCATAGAGAGAGGAGGAAGCTAAGTAAAAAGTGATGCTTGCCAGCTCTGTGTATCCTCCACCACCGGTGTGCTAGAAGAAATCCTTACCCTCGAGTGAACATTTGGAAATTTAGTGATATTATTCTTCTTTAAAGCTAAACAGAAAAAAAAAAAAACACAAAATGATGGTTAAATAAAAATGGGATGAAAATGGAAAGCAATTCAACTTAGTGCGTAATATTCCCAGGCATGTTAGCCAACAGAGCAAGAGAGCAGGAGGCCGTCACTACGAGAACCGTTAGATAAAACGAGGGGGGAGATGACGTGTCTTCCCATCCAGTTCGCTGACCACCCAGATCCAAGCTGCTTTGAAGTCTGGCTCCAGAATGACAGACAGTCCAGCAGCAAAACTGACAGCAAACATTCGCCAATAGATAACAGTTTCTAGCCTTGTTAATAAGCATCGATGGGTAAGCACATTGCAGGGCAGGCAACAAGACACGCACATCCTTTGATACCTTCAGAAACAAAGAGACATACACGAGTGCAACTGCAGAAGAGTTAACACCACAAATAAACACATACCCAGTTCCACGTCAGCTCCGCATGGCAGTCTGCGATTAGAATACATGCTGCCCTTGGCACGGCTCTAACCGGCCGGGCACTGCAGAGAGCTCTGCTCCTTACGTAGGCATCCGGATCTAAGCCCAGGCAGTTACTTCTGGGGAAAATTTGATTTTTCTTTTTTAATTCTAAGAGCAGTGGCATTGTCTGATGTGAGGTGTGTACTATTAGTACTTCTGGTGCCACCGCCCTGACCAAAGGAGCAGGCCCAGGTACGACCTCATCACAGAAGGACACCCTGGGTTTGACATGGAACCCAGTGAAGAAGTAGGAATGAGGCAAGACGGTGGGGGGCTCCTAAGCCTTGATTTCATTTGCTGCTTAACAGCCTAAGTCCAACAGGGAACTGCTGAGCAGTGGATCGGTCACTTTACACGCTTATGCAGGCTTCTGGGTTGGAAGGGCGCCCCAGGTGAAGCTTGTACCATGAGCTCCGTGACACGGGACGACGGCCTCAGACTGCAGGAGACCATTAAGGCCAGTTCACAGTTCCGAAATCACTGGGCAGCGTTCGAGCACCTTAGGCTCCTGAGTGCTTGTACGGCCGCTCATTCTACGACCAAGGCACGTTAAATGAGCACAAGAAGAAGGCCGTTCACTGTATGTAAACCTGGTACAACACAGGAAGGGCTCCATAAATGTCTGGTATCGTTGCTACTGTTACTAAAGACTATTCTTTTTTGTTCAAAGAGGTGAGTGCAAAAATCTTATTATAAGCAATCTAGCTGGTCCCAATCCTGATTCTCAAAGAAGTGTTCTATTTACTATTTTTCTGAAAATTTCTGCAAGCAATTCTGTAATTCAGCTCACACACCCCCAGACCGTCACAGCTGTGTGGATTCAGAGACCCATGGGAGTGGCCCTGAGCGGCGTTAGGACTGACGTGCAAAGGCATGCGGCACGAAGACGACGTAGAACACAACGTGGTGGGATGGCGATTCCATGCTAGCATGCGGGTGGCCCCGACAGACACACAGGGGGGCACAGGAGGTCAAAAAACCTGCAGCAACCTTTTAGGAGCATCAGGTGAGAAAGAGAACAGTTTAGTAATGGTATTCCTCAGTGAGAACAGGTTCGCAGAAAAACCGAGAGCCACGCTTGGCGGTGCGAGCAGTGAAGGGCACGGTCTTCAGCACTGCATCCGAAACGAGAGCCGAACGAGACAAACAGAAGAGAGTAAAAGGCCAGGACCTATCGCATTAGTACAGGTTAGTGCTGTGTTAATCGTACCTGGGAAACAGGTGGGGCGGGGGCGGGAAGGGGGGGAGGCAATATACCTGGGTGAGCTCATAAAATCTAAGAGTCACTCAATCTGGGGTTTGGTTGTGGGTTACAAAACGGAAACTATTCCAAGGAAAATAAATGATGCTCCATAAGCAGATATGCACTGTCCCCTCCCATGGCCGATTCATGATTAGGTCAGGCAAATAAAAACTGCACACTTTGCTCAATTTCAAGCCAGGTGTCGCGGGGATGGAGACCAGACTGAGGAGGAGGAACTCTAGGTTCTCAGAGTGCGAGGCGGCCTGCCCCTCCACCTGCGAGTTCCTCCCATCACCACACTTACCCCAGGAGATCTATTCCTGGAGCCGCTCAGGGCAGAGCCCCCTCGGCCAAGGCAGGCGGGGAGCGACTAAACAAGGGGAGCTTTCTCGAGGGCCGCCTGCAAACCGCTGCGGGTGGGCGCCGGCGCACCGGCAGGCACACGAGTGCGGACCGTGTGCACACACAGAGACCCGCACTTTCCCCAGCCACTCGGGACGCGCTCGGCTTTACGCTGGGCAAGAAACTTCACTGACTTCCTTTTCAGCCTTTTATTTCCTTGGGTCTGAGCTGGTGAAAAAAATTGCGATTTTGGCAGTTTGGGATCCTTATTTGCAATGCTGACTAAGCTATTAACAAGAAATGGGAAGCCAAAAGTAGAAGAATTTAAAAAGTCTAAGAGTTTTAACAAATTCGAACAATTGGGACAATGTGAATAACGACTAGATGTTTTATATCAAGAATCGTTCAGGAGGTGTATGATAATGGTACCCAGGGTCTTTGCTTATCTTTTGAAGGTACATACTGATAGATTTCCCCATGAAATTGTATGTCTTGGAATTGCTTCAAAATAATCCTAGAGACCGGGGAGCAGGGAGTAGGAAGCAGCAGGCACGTGGCAAGACGGGCCCGAGCTGAATACTGCAAATGGGTGGCAGGTACATGGAAACCCATCATAGAGTCTCCATACTTTTGCACATTTAAAATATTCTGCACACTAAAAAGTTTTAAGCATCTTGGAAGCTGACAAATAGTATTTATACACAATAGATGTGAAAGGAAAGTGGCCTGCAGCCACTGCCCCAAGAGAGCGTCCCAAATCGCTGTCCCAGCCAGTCAGAGGGAAGGCAGCGACTCTGTGGAGCACAACAGGACAGGAGCCAGGCTGCCTGAGGCACTGCTCTCAGCTGGCCGAAGGGCCTTCTGTGTGAAAGCACCAGCCCCTCATCTCCTTGTCTACAGTTACTGGCTACTGTGAACAAGCACGGGGGCTTTGAAAGAGCACTTTGGAGAAACCCGTACTGACAGGCAGCACAGCCCGCTGACTGGGTCTTGCCATAGCGTTTACTGATCAGGCAGGTGGGCAGCAGTGGCCGCACGGGAGGAAACGGAGCGTGGTGGCCAATCAAAGACAGTGGGAAACCATCAGGAGACAGAGCCCTGGGGACATCTAACAGGCTCCAAGGATACTGAGAAGTAAAGAGATTTTTCAGAGAGTGATGGGGTTCTTGGATAAGCAGTACCCAGGCCACTGTAAACAAACGCAAACACTAGCAGAGAGTCTCTGCATAATTCTGGATCTGATTAAACTCAACGGAAGCACTGTAAACCCTGGGCAAGAAGCAGCAAAACCTGCACGGGGCTGGTATGAGTGAGCCAGCAGCATCTCCATGGGCCACGATGAGGAAGTATCTTTTACCTGTGATGATATCTTCAATGGCACCATCTTTTCCTTCGTATACGTGTCTGTTGTCTTTAACTTGACGCCTTCTTAGTTCCGCAATTAGTTCTTGCTGCTGCCTCTTTGATTTGTGAGAGGGAGACTGAGAAGAAAGAAGCGCGGCGGGGTTAGCAGGGGGCGGGATTAGCGGGGCCAGCCCCCGGGGGGGCTGGGGAACAGGCAGAACGGGTCTCAGCACCGTGTTGCTGAGAGGCAGCCTCCACCAGAATCAGAAACAGCACCAGCTCTCACCGAGCTCAAACAGAGAAAAGTCCAGAAAGCTTCTGGGAAGAAAACAAACTTTCAATGAAGAATGCACAAAAGTCCAGCTGGTAGCGAAGGGAAGGCTGGATCCTATGGTGATAAACCCTAACTTTTCAAAAAAATTTTTCAAGATTTTATTTATTCACTTTTGTAAAAGGGAAGGGATGGAGAGAAACATCAATGTGTGATCGGTTGCTTCTCACACTCCCCCAGTTGTGGACCTGGCCTGTAACCTAAGCAAGTGCCCTGATGAGAAATCGAACCAGCGACCTTTGGGTTTGCAAGCCGGCGCTCTATCCACTGAGCTGCACCGGCCAGGGCAACCCCTGACTTCTTGAACTCTGGTGCAGAGGGTCGTGGTGAAGACTGCTTTGATCTGTCAGCCTTTACGGTCCTCACCTCTGGTGTTCCCCTCCATGGAATGCCCCCCACCCATTCCTCCCAGCAAAGCCCTGCCGCCAGAAGGCCAGCACCCACGGCATCCCCACAAAGCCTTCCCTGGACATGAAGCTGGCACATCATCAAATATGGCCTCTCTGCACAGTCTATCCAACTGAGATTTAAGGTCCAGATCTCAGTAAACTTAGAAATGCTACACCAACATGCTCTTAGCCTCACTGCAGTTTTTGCTGAACAAAGTTATTAATGAACAAATCTCCATTTGCCAAGTTTCTGAGCCCTAGAAGGAAGAGGCAAGGATCCTGTGCAAGTCTGGCTTTTGCCCGTGTCTCCTGCTTGCCTCTGAGGGGCCGCCACGGACCCCTCACACAGGGGCCGTCGCCGGAGCCAGGGCTCCTCACCTTTGGATCCTGCTGCTCCATCAGAGCTTCCTGCTCCAGGAGTTTCTCCATGAGCGCTTGCTCCTGCTTTTTCCGCAGCTCGTTCTCCTCTTCTGCTTGCTGGGTGAAGGCAAAAGAATCAAAGCATAGGTCAGTGGAAACAGAAGTAGATTCTTAAGTCATTCTGCAAGAAGCCTTGGTAATCCAGGAAGTAGAGTAAATGGAAGGTTCAGAAGATCTACTCTTTGTGCCTGTATATCATGCTGATTTGGGGCTTCCCTGTCTGTCCCTGTGACATCTCTTTTCAATCAGGAGCTGAGATTCACCCCATCCAGAAGCCCTTTGCTGGTCCCTGCTCGCACCGTTGCGTAGTCCCAGTCCCAAAGATGGGGAGGGCGCCTAACTGGCAGCTCCGTTCAGTGATTTTCGAGTGAGATTGTTTTGCTCCAGAATCTGTCCACCTACCTAAAGCTTCTCTGACTCCTCCTCAGCTGCCTCTCCTGCACTTCATTAGCAGACCTCCACTCCCTTGCTTCTTGTCTCATTCAGGGTCAGAGTGACTAGTCTGACAAATTTGGGACAACAAATCAAACAGGTTTGCCTCAACTCAGCCCGCCTGGCATCCTCTCTTCTGAAGTCAGCCTCCCCAAAGAGACTTCTAACAGTCTAGCTGTGAACTGGTTAAGTCACCTAATTTAGAGCTGTGGGAACTCACAAAACTCCAATCCAGTTTTTTATCAGTAATAAAGCTCACATTTTTATCTCTCTTGCTTTTATCTTAAGTTTCATTGTGGACAGAACCTGAGAAGGGAGAGGAGGACGCCACCCTAAAACCCCAACCCCCGTGCACGGAGTCCCTGGGCCAGGGCTGGGCTGGCCCGTTGCCCGTCAAGTACACAACCCAGAGCAAGTGAAGCAGCCTGGAACCCCCTGCCTGACAAGTGCCTCCCGGAGCCAGCTAACAGGGCCACCGCGAAACGGTGTGGAAGGGGCACCCTGACGGGCTCTGACCTGGGACACCCCACAAGTCCCCACGGGCAGCTGCTTGTTTTCCTCTGCCCTACACATGTCCCTGCTGAAGCATCAGGCTTCGAGACCAACCAGACCAAGTCACTTTCTGGCTTGTATTAATACACAATTTAAAAATAGCAGGTATTTTCTCTTTAGACCCGAGACTTACAATATTTTATGTGGAAAGATGTGGCCCCAGCAGCCACTGGACCCCAGGGCACCACAGTCAGCAGCTGGTGACCAGTGACCTTCTCATTGCTCCTGGCTCTGTGTCCTGCAGAAGGACTGTGTGCTCTGTTTGTGTTTATCCTCACTTCCACGGACATTCTCCTTCTGCAAACAGCTTGTGCTATCACTGCTACGCAAAGCCACACTGAGAGAAGATGGCTCAATACTGTAATCTTTTGAGTCTCAATAAAAGGCCCAAGGATGGTTCTCCAGAGCCATCCGCCTCTAGTGGTGCTGCAGAGGTGACCCACTATTTCCAAAAGGGTATTTCTCAAAAATGCAAAAGGGGGGGGCCAAAAAACCCTGAATTATCTTCTAGAGGGCAGGCCCCTTGTAGTACAGGCTTCCCCCGCTAGATGAGTGTTCTGGGAACCCATCTGTATCAGTGTAGCAGCTGGTGGTGTTGCGAGAGGCTGCATTCCACTTCAGTGAAATTTTCTGAGATTCTTTATATGCAATTGCCCATTGCATGATGGGTGATTTACAAGCGCACCTGCCCATAATGCACTGAGTGTTCAGCAGTTTTTGACCAAAACCCATGCCCCACCCTCCCTACTCACCTGATCTCACCCTGACAGTTTTTTGTTTCCCCAGATGAAAAAGTCCTCAAAGGGAAACGTTTTGCCAATGAGGAAAAGGTGAAACAAAAATGGCAGAAGAAATAAAAGGCATCAAAACCGATATGTTCAAAAACTGTTTTGAGCAGTGGAAAAAATGTCTCAGTAGGTGTACTGCATCAAATGGAGAGGACTTTAAAGATGACTGAAGTTTAAACATGTAAGAATAAATACACAATTTTTTATAAATAAATTCCGGGGATTTTGAGGTCCCCCCTCACAGATAACTGTGACATCCCCCCCCTTTACAATCACACTTCCTTCCAACATTGCCTGTTCTAGGTCGACAAGCCTGGAGGATATAGATTGCAATGTTTCCTAAGTGCACTGAAATTCCCTAACGCCCCCTTGTCATTCTTCCTCAAGGGACAGATTCTTCTGACACATGCCTCTTTGAGTCATATGCTTTTACAAGACCATGAGCCTAGACAATGGAAGAGGGCCCAGCCTCCTATTTAAAGGATGGGTGGGCCATTGCTGGTCCCCATGAAGAAACAGAGGGCAACGGCCCTTCCAGGTGACATCTTTCAGTCCACACTAGAGAAGTGTCGGTCAGTCGGCCTGAAGGCCCGGGCAGGACTAATGCCAGAGGCGGTTCCTGACCTCGGCTGCAGCATCACACAGCAGGCCAGGGCTCACTCCTCTTACCTGTTCAACATCAGGCGGGGCTGGATGTTCTACGTCCTTCAAAACGCCTGTGAGGGTGGACGGTCAAGGGGGCAGCAAGGACCCTGAGCACCTCGCCTGCCCCGAGGAGCAGCATGAGCCCAGCACTGGCTGGGTGGAGACAGGGAGCATGACGGGTAAGGGTCCCAGACGTGCTTGGCCTGCCCAGGACCAGAGACTGCTGCCTCACTGACCACCAGACGTGCTGCCCCCAACAGTGCAGGCTTCTGCAGAGCTGCTGAGACTCAGATCCAGCTCTCAGAGGGCACCCGCTTGAAACATAATGCCAAGGAAGGCTCTGAAGGAAGCCGCGCCCTGTTTACCTTATAGGCCTTCACAAACCGGACAAACACAGGGAAGAAGACAGAGGGTGGTGTCGTCTTGGGGTTTTCTCCAAAATACTTCACCACATCATCGAAGGCGTCCTGTGGAAAAGCACATTTCTCTTGAATTTCATTAGTTCCAGCATTTGAGCCTGATGCTCTGGATGAAGAGCTGCAGCAGAGCAGCAGTGACGACACACGATCCCACCACTGCCGAGCCTGTCCTGCCCTCCTCCCACAGCTCCCTACGCCGAGTCTCCTCCCACTGCCTGCGCAGAGGCAGCCATGGCGCTGCACAGGAATCCTCCTCTGCCACTTCCGTGTACACACGCACACACACACACACACACACACTCTCGCTCTCTCTCTCTCTCTCTCTCTCTCTCTCCTGTTCTTTCAAGAGCTTTCTAAGGCCACTGCAGAACTCACACCAACGAGGGTAGAAGGGATCTCACAAGTCACTCAGACTCCCCAACTTGCTGCTGCACTGCTCCTTCCAGCATCCCCACCTCAGGGGCACTCAAGGGTCTGCAGACCCTCGTCTGTGACAGCTAGCCAGCCTCCAATGGGAGCGTTCTGCCCTGTCCACTTTCTGAGTCCCCGCAACATGCTGCCTTCCCTTCCAGGACGGCACGCAGTCAGTTCTGGCTGTTTTTCAAGTATGTAGACTTGACCCCCCCGGGCAGTGTAAGATTTCAAGGTCAAAGGCCTACAGAAACTCAACACACGGGGAGTGCTGCTTTGCTGAGCACAGGCCTGGACACAGGTTGGTTGAACTGAACACAGGAATCACACACAGGAAACCTGAAAGTGGAAGGGGAGGGACTGGGGAGGGAGGGCCTTTAGAGGAGAAGGTGAGGCCGCCAAATTAGAGAGGACAATGAGAAAGACTAGGGCCCTTCCAGGTACAAGAGTCGAAAAGATCTAACCCTGACCCCTCGCCCAATAATCATTAGCTACATAAGAATTCTACCTTCAGTAGACAGAGGGCAATTTCCCCCCAAATCCTAGTCCAGCACCCCAGGGGGCTTTACAGGGTCCAATCAGTTCTACTTTGTGGGTGTCCAGGGGCACAGATACCGACCTGGGCAATCTTGGCGTCATCTTGCAGCTTCTTCAGCTTCCCCTCATTGTTGAGAATGAACTCCTTCAGTAGCGTGTTGTGGTCGTGCATGGTGTACTCCCGCTTGGTCAAGTCCATGCCCCTCTGGAGCTCCTTCACATCCAGTAAAACATTCTCAAGAGAGACTGAAGCAGAGAAAGCAATGTTCCCATGAACCTCACCCAGGCAAGTCAAGATCACAGGGGGTCCAGCTGGAAAGCTGAGTTCCCAGTGGACTCCTAGGGTTACTCAAGCATCTAGATCTCATTTCCAGCTTTTAGAGTAGAGATCTTTAATATAAATAACTTACCAAGTGCTCCCTATCACTCACCGAATTAAATTCTTTACATGCAGTAATTCATTTCTACCATTAGCCCACTTTACCCGCAAGGAAAAGCAGCATAAGGTGGTTGCATGGTCTGCCCTAGGTCACACGGCTGGGAGGTGGCAGAGACGGAGTTCAGACAGCAACCATGGACTCCGCCTTCTGTGCGGTTGCCCAACTATTCCCGTTTCTCTTACAGGAGGTGATGGCCTATTGATGGGCCCATAGAGGTGAGATGGTAACATTGTACTCTGCATTTGTGTGGCTGTCCAGCAGGGGGTAGCATTTTACCTGCTGAACTTCAGTTGTAATGACCACTCAAGACCCAAGACAGCCTTGGACAGCTTCCTTTTGTTAAACAGTCCTTCCCTGCCTCAGGAGGGCTTATTAGCATGACCCTCTCGGCGCACAGCATTGCCACCTCCTAGAGCAGGCAGGCCCCCGCAGCCTCCTGCAGGAGGTCCAGGCCCTGCGCTGGCTCCCTCCTGCCTGACTCAGCTCTGCACGTAGATGGATTACAGAAAAATGCAGTGTGCTTTCCCCTCACTAGACTCACACTGTCTTATTCATCTTTGACTCCTCAATGCTTAGGACAGTGCCAAGCACACAGCAGGGAATCAAAGAGGCCCACTGGATCCATGAAGGGGGGGCGGGGAGGAATGCGTGAAGGTACAAGGACCTGGGCCAGCTCACCGGGGCACCAGGAAGTGCGCACGGAAACAGTTCAGCCAGAGAGCCCCTCTAGCCCCCCATTTTCCCCAACTGATTTTTTTCAAATGACACTTCTGGGGAATCTCAATGGGGCCATGTGCTAATTAGTAAGGCAGCGATTTTAAAAAACTTTAAAAAAAATCAGAATTGTGACACTGAAGAACTCCTCTAACTTTGGCAAAGGACAACTCGAAAGGAGGAAAACCACTCCACCAGAAGGAAACGCCTCAGTGAGCCGTGGCCCCGGGGACCAGCCACAGCAGGTGCTGCAGAGCCCTCCACAGTCACGTGGCTGCCTCCACAGTCACGCCGCCACCTCCACCTGCCCGTCTCCACCTCGGCCACAGCAGCATCCGTCACAGTAACAGCGCCTCACCTCATTCACTCATTCGCTTGCCATGTGCTCATTCCCGTGTTCATGTTCCCATTCATTTATTCCCAAGACCAATTTGCCAGGGGCAAAATAATTATGAAGATAAGTAACACTTAAACACACAAAGAACATTTTGACGGTTGCCACACTGGGGAGATGAGGTGAAAAAGGTGAAAGGGATTAAAAAGTACAAACTGCCAGTTATAAAAGTCGTCGAGGGGATGGGAAGTTCAGTGTGGGATACAGTCAGTACTAACTACTGTAGTAACTCTTGACGGTGCCCGGTGGGCAGTTGGCTTATCAGGGGGAATCTTTGCTGTACACCTGAAACTAATATAATACTGAATATCAACTGTAATTGAAAAATATATTTTAAAAAGATAAATAAAACTTGATTAAGCCTGTGAGTACACAGGTTGCAATGGACATGAAAGCTGCTAAATAACCTAAAAGACTCAACTTGGTAAGTCTGGAGTGGGCCTCAGGAATATGAATGTGTAATCAACACCATATTTCAAGATCATAATTTGGGAATCACAGCCTGTAATTAACTCCAAGGTCAATTTGCACGTTGTCCCTCTTTCTAACCTAATATTCTTTTGAGAAGACATGGTAGTTGTATGATACACTATATGAGAAGACCACCTAGGTTCTGGATTCTAGTCCTGTTTCTGTTACTTGTGACCCATGTGATGTGGAGCAAGACATACAACCTCTAAAAAGGTCCGTTTTCTCCTCTCTACATGGGGATACAATTACCTAGTACAGCGTAGCTCTCTCAGAATCACTGTTGATTTAAAGGAGAAAACACACACCTGTCCCAGCAAAGTAACTACCAAGAAGTACTGATAATTTAACTTGTTTCCAGGCCAAAGGGACATGAAACCTCAGAAAATCAAAGTGTTTGTTGGTGGTGATTCTCCGATTCTCATTCTCTTATTTCAAACAACAGCAACAGAATAAAAAGGGCACAAAATGGAAGAGGGGAGGTGCATGAAGCCCAGAAACCTGGATCTTTACAGAGAGGACATTGAAAGAGGCCACCTTCATGTCCAATGTCGTTACCGCTTCCAGGAATGGGCCACACCATGGCCCACCTGTTCCAGCTCAGGGCTGGATGCTTTGGCTGTGCCTCTTTGAAGAGGTTCTGAGGAGCGTTTTCTTAAGCAAGCAATGTGCCCCCATGACGTAAAGGCATTCACTACCCACGAGTAGCACTGAGATCTAAAGACCAGTACCTGCAGCAGCTTTCTCCACATAATGAAGCTCATTATAAAATAGGGACACTTGGTGATATTTTTCTTTTACAACATTCGATATATAGTGCAACAGTGTTTGCTTTCGGTCTGTTGACTTTGTATCTAAAAGCTGAAAACAAAAGGGAATAGAGGTTAGAGAGAAAGGTGGTGGGAGAGTCCCCCACCAGACGACCTTCCCCCAGAGTTAACAGCAGAGCACAGGTGTCCCAACATGGACAAAAACATTCCCACAGGAGATTCAAGATTGGTTTGCTCCTAGATGAACCAGCCCACTGATGTCTAAATGCCTAGAGGACTTCCTGGGCAGGGGATATGCTCGACTTTGGGGATGACTCTAAGCACCTAGAACTGTTCCCACACCTTCATGCACATGAACGCCCCCTACCCCACATCCGCTGCACCGCCTCTCCGGGCTTAAAAGCGGGGAGTCTCCAGCTCCAGGTGCTCTCCCAAGCGAAGGCCCGGACCCGGAGTGAGTGCGGAGCCGCAGGTGCGCACGGGTGCTCCCTCCACAGCAGGGCCTTACGCTGCAGTCTTCAAATTCAGCTCAGCCCCTCTTAGTCCCCAGCCTCTCTTGATCCAAATCAGATGTGCCTACCGAAGCGTGGCCTTCTGCGGGACAGAACTATGACTGACTGGACACTCCCGACCAAATAACTATGTCTCCCGCGAGGCTGCGGACTCAACCCACTGCCCCACCTTCTCACGGGGCAGCCACGTCATCCCCACGCAGCCTGGGGGAGAGGCTGCCACACAGGGCTTTCTCTAGTCCCATTTATCGAAGTCAGGTGACTCTGGAAAGTGGAGCACCCTTTCCATCCAGGAGGGACACAAAAATTTTTAGAAAAGAGAAAAGTAAAAAGAAAGCAGTTCAAAAAAATTCCCTAATTCTATCTTTCCTCTCTGTAAATATCTCAACATACTTTTCTCTCTGTTTTTTCCTGTTTCACACAGCTGAAATTGACCTGTACATTCAACTTACACCCTTTCTTTTCTCAACACAAAATTATGTTTCTTCGAAAATTAATTCTTCATTAGTATTCTAACAGTGAAGAAAGAGTTCATCATATTAACTATTGTTATGCTATATTTAATCATTTCCCAAATTCTCGGCTCTTTACATTGTTGCTAATTATTTGCAATTATAAATCAAATATAGAATCCATCATTCAGACTCCAGAGGACAGATTCCTAGAAATGGAAATAGTAGGTCAAAGGGTACGAGTATTTTTAAGGTTCTAAGTGCTTGTTGCCAAATGGTGTTCCAGGAATTGTGTAGCAGTTGGTCCTCCCACTAGCAGAGAATCTTCATCACAACATCCCACCCCACTTCCAGGAGAACGCGCTCGCCACTCCAGGACTTCATCTTTGCCAGCTGTTCTATCACTCCTATAGCTCTTGTATTTCTTTTAGTCCACTCACCAGATCCAAACTCTGAAGTTTAAATCCATAAACTGCTCCTCGTTTACTGCTATTCATATAGTTCCCTAGGGCCAAGATGATCTGCAGAAAAAGAGAGAGCGCAAAGAGAAGCCCATCAGCACAACTCCAGGCAGAGAAATGCAGAGGACGAGTTGGCTCTTCCACACCCATAGACAAGGAAAACTTCACTTGCCTCCAGAATTTTCTTGAGTTTTTGAGATGACTTTATAGAGACAGATGCTGCTATAATTGAGTGCAGTTGCTAGATTCCAGTCAAAGGAAGGGAGGGGAGAAAAAAAAGATGTTACAAACAGGCAAGTCTAATTGGAAACTAAAAATTAACACAGAAGGAAACAGGCCTGCATCTGGACCTTAAAGCCTTACTGCTGAGATCCTACTTTTCCTAAACATAAATTTAGGTTGTCTGCTAGCTCTTAGGTAACCATATCATTACACGCAAGCTCTTGTCTCAAAGTATTTGAAATAAGAAGTAACATAAGAACTTGCTTATCACAAACCCTATAAGCAATGAGACTCAGTCAACAGTACCTTCTAGCAGAACTCAATCCCCTGCCCTCCACCTCCAGCCATGTAACACAATTTACGTTTCTAAATCAACAGGGCTGTTGAAAACCAAACAGCAAAGGAATACAATTACCCTCCAGAAGCTCTCGGAATGCATTTTGAATAGATGTACTACTATAATCAGTTATTAACAAAAGTTTATTTAGAAATAGAACTGGGAAAGAACTTTCTATGCTATTATGTTTATGATATTCATAAGTCTCTACCAGATTAACGTGAAAGAACAAGAGGTGGTTGGCTATTACTTCTACATCACCACCGTGTCCTGTAGCAAACTTACAAGGAAGAAGATGCCTATGATTAATTTAATGCTTCCAGTGAAAGCCAAAAAGCCTGTTCACTAAACATACGGATTCCATTTGGAAATGGAAGTCACATTTTCAGTCTTGCCAACCCAACCAACGAACTGGCATCCTCAGGAGGGGACTAAGTTTGAGAAAATGGTTCTCCCTTGTCCTCTGTATTGAGGCGCACTTTAAAATCCAGAGGACTCCTGCAGATGCAGAAAATGGCACTCCCTAGGGAGAGTGGCAACATGCGATGTGGAAAGTCACCCTTTTCAAATTTACTCAGCACACGCAATAGGAAAAGGCTCACTGGAGTAAAAATGGAATCCAGAAAGTCCTGGGAAAGGGGTCTCCAGAGCCCATGACACTAAGTGCAACTCGGAGAGACGGAGACGAGCGAAAACGACTCTGCATCTCTCTGGACCTCCTCCCCGGCCAGCCGGTCCACTCACAGGAGTCAGCATCTGAATGCTTTCAGCGAAGTTCCCGATGAAGGCCATGATGGTCATCTTCTGCAGGAGCCTCTCGATCTTGCTGAACTGCATCATGAACCGGTCTTCGTCCGACAGGTTCTCCACGGGCTTCCTCTCCCGCTCATAGAGCCGGAGCACTTTCACCTCATTCTCAGTTGGCAAGAACCTCATCAAACATTCCACGAAGTCCACAGGCAGTGTCTTCAAATCAAATCTGAGGACAGATGTTGGCCTGTCAGTGTTGGGGAAAAACCCCTGCCCTTCCCACCACACCCACATCTGGTCCAGCTCATGAGCCACCAAGTCTGTTCTTCACGGTTGGATGGTGACAACACCCCCCATGTGACGACTGGCTCCTGACAGTGCATCAAGCGCCCTCATTGGTCCTCCCTGAAAACCTGGGCCTTGTCACATCACCACACCAGTTTTTAAGCTTTTAGCAAAGCTCTAAACCTCTAGAGCGCAGCAGTAAATGACAGCAGGAGGGGGCAGAGGGAGGCGGAAGTATCTGATGGTTAAGTCATTCAAGGACGTGGTTTTTTAGGAGTGCTATATACCGCTAATTGGGACATTAATGTTATACATACAATTACACAACATTGGGTGAACTTTGTCAAATATTTCAACTAAACCAATAACCTGGTATATATTTTCTTCTTTTAGGGAAAAAATGCATCCAAATGCCTACTCCATATGAATATTTGGCTTAATTATATACATCCCTTGGAGGAATACCAGCTTTTTGTGGATGTATACTCAATGTGAATGAGCAAAGTATGTGTTACAATCTCGACTTTACACTCCGGACAATCTTTGTTCAGCAAAATAATATAATTATGTATTTAATCACCATGAAAAACAAGGTATATAAAAATTAAAAACCAAAGTGCATGTCAGATTTCAACGTCAGAAATTAGAACAGATGGTAGGATGCACGAGACTATTAGGTTGTGATCCTGGCTGAGGACATGAAATTGGAACAAATGCTTTCTGAGGGCCATGCTCTGCTGTAGGAATCCCTGATCAACACCGAGGAAATGCCAGTTCACAATGGCTCAGTTCCCAAACATCTAACAGCATCCTCATCACACTTGAAAGTGACCATGGCCTTAAGAAGAGTAGAAATATTCTTCTAACAACGAAGTAAATAAAATCAATGCCTTCCCTGCTATTCAAGGATAAAAACAAAGGAAAAGAAAAGAAACAAACAAACAAAAAACCCCCACTGAACTTTGTTTAAAATGTCCTGGCAGCATTGCTGTGAAAGCAACAGCAATCACATTCCTATTGTTATAAATTAAAATATGCATCTGTACTATAAGTGCATCTGGTGTCGAACTTTATCATCCATAAATGCCATCAAATTTGTATTCAACGAATCTGCCTAAAATTCAAATACTCCAGAGAAAACTGACATTTTCTCCCTTTTCTTAGTATCTACAATACTCCATTCAGCCTTCCTTTCATGTAAGCTTTGCTGCAGACCTACATAGGAGAGCAGACCAAGACCATAAATATCACGATCCCATTGTTATTCTTCTACAACCGCTATAATTACTCATTCTAATGTAGCACTCCCGGGGGTAATTTCCAGTCCACCTCTTCTGCGTTAACATTTTATTAAACTCTGAAGTGGGGTATATGTAATAGAGAGATTCTCCGCTCTGTGGATATTAAGCATTGCTCCATCTTTTTTACCTTAGATCTTGCCTCACTACTGAACTATTTACGTCATCTACCAATGCCTAACTTTCTTGTTCGCATCCTAAATTTACTAAAACACAGTTTTTTATGAAAGCCTTGAACTTACACATGAATAGCTCTACAGATCTCATCAGCGGTCTTGCCAGCTTTCCTCAAGGTTATGGCAAGGTTTTTGGCCCTATTTGCTTCCAGTAACGTCACTTTGTTGGATCCCT
The DNA here is from genome assembly GCA_004026765.1 of Micronycteris hirsuta. Taxonomy (NCBI): domain Eukaryota; kingdom Metazoa; phylum Chordata; class Mammalia; order Chiroptera; family Phyllostomidae; genus Micronycteris; species Micronycteris hirsuta. Next base: position 15,877 of record PVJI01002277.1, on the reverse strand, counting down.
TCTGTGACATCTTCTGTTTGCTTGAAGAAAGGTCAATGGCAGGACCTTGGGCTTTTGTCTTAAATATTTCCTCAAATTCATCCACATTTAAATCCTGGGGTAGAGAGGACAAATGGATTACATTTAAAAATTAAGTCAGGAAGCCGCCACTTAGACAGCTTCTTCAGTGTAAAAGAACTTCCTTTTTCTACTCAACACTTGGTTTTGACCATGGCCAGCTCTATTTTCCTATTTAAGTGTGACTTACGCCACATATACAAATGTGAATGTCTAAAGGAGACAACTGATCCGACCAGCCAATTCAAATGCCTTTCAGTAATTAGTTTGCAGAGAAGGGCACCACAGACTAAAACTATCCATCAAACCATCTAGTGAGTGTGACTATTAAGTCTTTATTCACTTATAATTTAATAAGGAGTATTGTGTCAGATATACATGAGGTCTGCCCAGAAAAAGTCCAGCCATTGTTAACATAACGAGAACGGTTTGTATGACATCAATGTAACCTGGCAGCCAAGGAGAGTGGACTGGAATATGCATGTGTGAACAACGACAACTACACTGTTCTAGTCAGTGAGGGTGGCAGACGCCACTGAGTGGCCATGTGTACTGTGTCGCAGTCAAAATAGCTGCGTGAGTAGAGCAAGGAACCTGCATCAAATTTTGCATCAAGCTTCAATATTCCTCCTCAGAAACTATCTCGATAACTCAGAAGGCCGAACCTATGGGCAACTGGTGATCGGCAGCTTCATCATGACAATGCATCCACTTGTGCATCACATCTTGTACAGTTTTTTCTGCAAAATATCAAATCACCCAGGTGATTCAGTCCCCCTACAGCCCAGATGTGGTGCCCTGCAACTTCCAGCTTTTCCCAACACTAAAAACACTAAAATCAACATGAGATTCAGAAAAATACGATGGGGCAGCTGATGGCAACTGGGAGAGCTGTGTGAGGTCCCAAGATGCCTACTTTGAAGGGGACTGAGGCATCATTGCCCTATGTACACTGTTTTTTGTATCTTGTATCTTGAATAAATGTCTCTATTTTTTCATGTTACATGGCTGGATACCTTCTGAACAGACCATATATATTTTGTGGCATACACTGAAGATGCTCAAAACTATTTCATTTTAATAATTTTTTAAACATATTTTAGAACCTTTCAAAATAATGTCCAATTTTATCCTCTGATATTATATATCCTTTTTTTCTTTACATCAAAGCATCAGCACTTTAATCACTGAGTACCAGCGCACACATTTTGGCTTTGCTGCACAGAGAAGGCCCCATGTGTCTAACCAACAAGAAAGATACCTCCAGTATCCGCTCGTCATCAATTTCATTGAAGACTGTGCCATTGATCTGATTTGGCTTCAGGGCAACCCAGTTAAAAACTGGCATTCTGAATTTTGTCTTGATTGGCTTCTTAATTTTCACAGCTGCAGTAGTCAGAGAGAAGGAAATTAAGATTCCACCAAGACCCCATGACCCTTAAGAATAATCAGACAACAGTTCCTGCAGATGACATCTGAACACTGGAGGAAGGAGGCAAGGCGTGCCCAAGTGCTTTAAAACATCACACACGGCTTTGGCCCAGCAATTGCAGTCATCGTTTGAGTGAATGATACAACACTGCGGTAAAGTTATCTAAGAGTCAGGGGCTGATTTTTTTAAATGCAGCAGCTGTTTGTTGCATTATAGTCACAATGTTAGGACGATGCTCAGGACAAAGTACTGGAGAACAAAATTATTACTAATGTTACTAGACAGCAGAGAGGGCAAATACTCTGTGTGACTCAGTTTGATATAGGTGAGCTTGAGTCCAATCTTGACATCCTACATTCTTGGTTCTAGAACACACATATCTCCAAACGAATTGTAAAAGGTGGTTGGAGACTGCAGACAGCAGCTCTCTCCACCGCCAGGAGTGTAACATCAAGAATGCTGACTCTCAGCTAGAGCGGTGCATTCCTGGGTGATTTCGATAATGGGGACTATACTGGCTGCTGTGTTATTTCAAACAGATGAAGGGCCATGCGTGGCCCCAAACAAAAAATGTTTAAGACAGAAGGGGATACTTGGAAATCAGGATTTGTATTGCTTTTTGAGAATGACCACAGTCCCTTCCCCCCCATGAAGAGCCAGTTCTCCTCAGGGGTCAGCTGTGTGTGACGAGAAGGTGTGGATGAACTCACTAAAAGTACTGAAAACATCTTCGTGGAGAGGGAGGGCTCTATCTTTGAGGGGCCAAGGGGGCAGTGCCAACTCCTCTTACTTTGGGGAAATGAGCTAAAAAAGGCATTCCATTAAAAATTCCATTATTTAGTTGCACGTCATAAAGAAGGCTTCCCAAACCATTTAAAGTTATATCTATTCTCCTCCTCAAATCTGTCCTGGGATGTCTGCCGCACCACTGTGGGCCGTCGTCAGCAGGGGAGAGGAGGACTTCCGGGAGGAACAACAACAACAGAGACACAAAACACGAAACACACCTTGGCTTTTACCTGGCTGCCTACCTCAGCGGCAGTTCACCGGAAAGGGGAGGCAGACAGCTCCTCTCATTCCTCCAGAGTTACAAAGGCCACATAGTAAACAGCAGGAATGTCATCTGATAAATCGACACAAAGGCATGCAGCGACACAGAAACACAGCTTTGCCGAACCAGGCCTTTCCCCTACCGAAGGTGACACCTTAGTCCCTACCGCCCAACAGTGTCGGACTCCTCGCTGCACTTCATCTCTGCCCTCGCTGGCCAGGAAAACCCACGTCCTTCATGGGATGCAGGATCAGACCCTCCTCTTGGCGGGGACCTCAGTGATATTGGGCGGGTGGGGGGCGTAGGGGAAGGGGCTGCACAGGGATGTTTTCACAATCTGAGGTGAGGGGTCAGTGCCATTTGGTTCTACCAATCCTCCTCAGGCACTGCAGGCTTCAGGACACACACTGAAGTCATTCTTTTTGCAGCCGCCCTACCTTATTTAGCAAGATTAGGAATAAGCCTGAAATCAGAACACAGGTAAAAAAGTTCTTTTCAGGAAGGTTGTCCTGGCTTTGGGGAATGGATGTGGGGGGTAGGGGGTGAGTCAGAGGAGGAGAAGCTTGTGGGTGACCTTGACCTACAGTGTTCAGGCTCAGGGAGACCAGTGGGAGGGAAATGGAAAAACGGCACCCAGCAGCTTTTCCTTGTTTTGGGGAGCTTGCTTTCTTCTCTCAGAAAAAATCCCAAATCCTTCTAGAGCTGAGGCCTTAGATCCAACTGTGAAGATTAAACAAAAAGGGAAGAAAAAAAAAACAGCTCTTTTCTCAGGGGGGAGGAATGTGGCGCATGATACAAGATGTCTGCTTAAAGGGCCATAATCTCTTCTACAGATCCAGCTAAAAAGTGTGGGCAAACCTGGAGTAGCAGCCAGTCAACACCAAGACTTCCCGCAGACACAAAGCCAAATGCAATGGGTCAATGAAAGATGGAGTGGAAGATGTCAAGGCACAGTGTGACCAACAGGGGCACAAGGCAAATACTCAACACACTCAGTGAGGAGCAACCTACAGAAAAGCTTGATTGGCCCATCTTTTGTGGAAGCAGCAAAAACAAAGGAAATACAAAAAAAATTAGAAATGGTTAGAGTCAAGGGGCTCAGCAGTTGACACACTCATCGCACAGAATTTCATGCTTCTTGGACACATTTCACAAGGCAGCGCAGAGCCAAAAATTAACTTTCCTTCGGGCCTTCCTTGAAGACTCATTTGTTTTGTTTTAAAAAATAATCCTTTTTAGGAGAGAGAGAAAATTATTTCATTATGGTGGTCCCAAACAGCCATAGTCAACTGTGCTAAGTATTCCTTAAGATATGAACAATTCTTTCATGAAAAATAATCAGCTGGAGCCCACCCTCTCACGGTGAAGTCCCAGAGCACCTTCTGCAACAGAGGCAGCCAGGGGCAGACTGCCCCGCGGTCTGTCGCAGATGAACTAACTAGGAAATGGCAGCCAGGTCCACATAGCACAGATTCAAGGAAGTGAGCCGCACACTTCCAATGCACATTTCACAGCACTAATATTTCCTTTATGACATGCAAAGAAACTCAACTAAGTAAACTTAGGGGACCTCTTCCTGGCCCCAGGTTGGCCACCAAGAACACATTTGCTCACTGCCTGTTGAAGGGACAGATAACCTTTTGCCTGCAGATCCAGGGACCTAGTGATGTCACAGGTTTCTGGCCTCCCAGGAGCCTTGGCAGATCATCTCAGCTCTGCCTCTGGCTCTGCTGGGACAGCCTGCCTCTGTCTGGCATCTTGGTTCCAGAGAGAGAGAGCACACTACTGAACACACTGGCAAAACATCCCACAACACAGGCTAGAACCACTGAGCATTAACGGCCAACTTAAGGATGAGTCATGAGAAAAGATTAAAGACCTTGTTAAAATAGTCCGATGTCAAGCTACCAACACTCATAAGGGGTCTTATAATCCTTACATGTTGTAAAACAGAACATTCTGTAATTATTTAAAGGGCACTTATAGCACTAAAGAGGGGTTTCTTCAGTCCCACTTACAGTTCTCTAAATTGCATAGGACACAAAGGGGTCAAGTTTCAATCATACCAGCTCTAGTGGGTAGAGTCTGCAGCACAGATTTCCACACCACACAACTGAGGGGAGCATTGGGACCAACGCATTGTTAAAAGTAAGCAGGGGCCCTGGCTGGTGTAGCTCAGTGGATTCAGCGCGGGCTGGGAACCAAAGGGACCCGGTTCGATTCCCAGTCAGGGCACATGCCTGAGTTGCAGGCCGGGTCCCCTGTGAGGGCCATGTGAGAGGCAACCATGCATTGTTGTTTCTCTCCCTCTCTTTCTCCCTCCCTTCCCCTCTCTCTAAAAATAAATAAATAAAATCTTTAAAAAAAAAAAAAAAAGTAAGCAGGGGAACAAGTTAATCAGGGAGGACAAGACTCATTCAGAAGGGACCTGGACCTACACCTCGCAGCCTGGTGGCTCTGCCGCCCTGCCAGGGCAGGCCTGCGCTCCGGGCTGGAGCTCAGGTGAGTGCGCGTGGAGGCTGCAGCACACCACACGTAAGGGAGGTGCCAACAGGGAGAGGGTGCAAGGCCGCGGGAGACCTGGCAGCAGCCACCTCTCGTGGCGCAGCTCAGGGCCCGAGCCTGGTCGGTGAGCCCGGTGCACGTGGCAGTGACAGGTTACCACACTCGGTCACTGAGAACAGTCTGTTGACGGGACAGATTCCTGGGCTGGTTAAGAGGTTTATTTGCTTGTTTACATTCCAAAGGCCAACAGTTCCACAATAACACACTTTCAATTTTTGCCTTTCAGAAGCAATAAAAGTTCTAGAAGAAAGTGGAAGATGGGAGACCCTGCAAGGCTAAAACAAGCCACTGGTTTACTGCGAACATTACTTTGAACGGCACCCTGTGCGTGGCTGACGTTTCACAGAAGTTGGGGCGGAAGTAAGCAGCATGGATCTGATGAGACACGAGTTTGCTGCGGGTGGCCTTCTGGTGCCCAAAGGGCCGCAGTCGCTGGGATGAATCAGCCCTGCAGGAAGCTAGGAAGGCCGTGATGGGACACTCCACGGGGCGGAGACTCGGAAATCTTTACAGCTAAGACTGTTGGGACGGCGGGCTCCGAGAACAACCGCAGCCTTGGAAATGGGGAGTGTTAGAAGGGCGGCTCTTCAGCAGAAATGAGAGACCCGCAGGGACTGCAGTGGATGAGGAAGCAGGACTGTCCGATGTCCCGGGGACAACGCGCACAGCTCAGAGCAATTCCGAATGCCAGGAGAACACTCCATGGCCGGGAAAATGGCTTGCAGCATTTTAGAGAAGAGAGAACATTCATTTCTGTGAGTTGAAAATAAGAACTTACATTTCAAGGCATTAGAGCAATTGTCTTCTTCTTGCCCACACCCACCCTGTCTTACTTCTGGTGAGGTAAGGATGCTGCATTTTGTCCTGGTTAGCAGGAAGACTACGTGTATAATATGTAAGCATTTCAAGCCGTGGAGATACTGCTGTTGGCAACACTTTGCCTTAAAGATTAGTTGTACTCCAGTGAATTCTGATGTCCTCAGACGCTCAGGAGAAATGTCTGCAAGCCCACATGTGGCAACTACACAAAAAGGCGCTTTCCCCCTTTTTAGGTGACATTGCAAATGCCTTCAAGGCAAGAAGAGCCACAAGCACCAGTATCCCTTTGTGTCAGAGCCTTGACTACAACAGAGGTCCAGAGTGTTTGCTGAACCCGTGAAAATGCACCGATCCCCGAGAAGGACCTTGTCTCTCTTCCCTCCTTCTGACCATGCTAAGACAGTGTGAGAGCAGGACTTCCGCCGAGGAGAGAATGACAAATCTGCTCAGACAAAAACGCCTGCTGTGCACGACCACTTCCCCTGTGTATTAGGTGGTTCTTATATTAAGAGGAGATACATGTAATTGCAAGAGACTTGGACTTCAAAAGAACGGCTTTAACCCTCCAGAGGTAAAACAAATGAATATTTATTACACAAATACCTGAGTCTTAATTCTGTGCTCTTACCTGCTAATCCTGAGTTGAAAACCACCGTGGGTGACGATGTCCCAGGCAGCGGGGGTGCAGAAGGAGGGAGGGGTGGTGGTAAAGGAGGAGCTGGCACAGTCTCAGCTGCAGGGCCCGGGAGAGGTGGAGGGAGGGGAGGGGGTGGAGGAGGCGGGGGAGGCGGCGGAGGAGGGGGTGGCATAGGTGGAGTTACTGGACCATTTTGCACTAGCAAAAGAAAAGAAACAAATTGGCTATGAAACTAGGAGAATGGTTTTTCCTGCAATGTGTCACGTGCACACAAAGCATCAGAAAACAAACGCTGCAAAGGACAAAGGATTGTTTCAAAGACTAACATCTGTCAATGAGGAACGTCCTGCGATGCCTGTGCAATGACGATTCACAACCTCAATCTCAAAATATAAAAACTTCGTAAAATCAGTTAAGTAAAAGACCATGCCAACAACGGCGAAGGACAAAAATGACGGTGGGTCACACAAAAATCAATACAAATACCCCAATATCCCCTCAGTAGTCTCCCGCCAAAACTTCCTACCTGCTTCAGGTGCGTCTGACAACGGAGGTAGTGGTGGGGGAGGCGGGGGCAAGGGTCCTGAGGAGGCAGCCCCTGTCACTGGTCCCGCAAAGCTGCCCACGGCCACTTCTGGCCCCGGGGACAGTGTGCCCGAAGCCACGACGGGCAGTATGGCGATGTCCCCGTCCCCTTTCTTCTGAATTTTAATGGTCCCTTGTTTCTCCAGTTCATGAATCTTTTTTTCCAGGGTAGACTGTCTTTGAATAGCTTCTTCTTTTTCTTTTACCATTTTCCTTAATGTGTGAACCTGGGTATTTGCATCTTTGTAGATTTCCTGCAAAAGAGTCCATGGTCAAGAGTTTGTCTTCGCACGACATGCATGCCTCTTACCATCAGACTGGCAAACTGAGGATAAAGAAAATAACGCGCCCCCCCCCCCCAAAAAAAAGTAGAAAAAGGATACTCATATACTGGAATTCTACAGAACTCTGCCAAAGCCTATGAAGTCCCATTCATTATCATTTGTTCCCTGGCAATGCATGCAACGTATGTTAGCAATTCCTGCTGTTACTGTGGTTCTTCTTCCCATCAATAAAGGCAGCTAACTCGGTCTTCCCGCAGGTGGAGAGAAACAGGGCAGAGATGACCCAAAAATAGTTTTATAGCTAACTTTGAGTGTCCTGGGGATATTCTGGTGGTGTAGCATGTTTTCCTTTCCTAATTTTAAAATTCATTTTAACTCCTAGACACATATCAGCTAACAGTGGACAAAAAGGGCCCTAAATCAGACTTGGATAGAAGTCAGAGCGGGTTTAAAAATCTGCAAAGCAGGGAATAATCTAGTGCGGAGTAGCCAGGGGCTGACTGCTCCTGAATGGACTTCTTTGGCCTTCACAATGTTCCCTTGACCAAGCTCCGGACAGCAATTGTTGCAACGTTTTCCCTTTGGTAATGCAGTTAACAACACAGGCCAAAGCTTCCCTCCACCAAGTACTTACTTCTGTCTAGGTTTTTAGCAGAAAACAAAGAAGTTACAATTTTCAATTCAAAGGCCGTCCCGGTTCCTTTTATAAGGGGCCCACAGAGGTTCCAGTGAAAGGGTTTGTATGGAACTTACTTGCCAGGCCCTGGACATGGGATCTCTCACCACAAACCTCCAGCAGGCAGGGAAACATTCTTCACACCCTGTCTATTATTAATAATCTGAGACGCTGCACTTGAATTGAGTCCATATGCTATGGCTTTGCCTCGACGGCGTGCCAGAAAGCAAATTTCCTAGAGTTAACTGTAGGACGTGTCAGAATATCAAGCAACACACACAGACATGATAACCATCACATAAAATGTGCCATTTCATTAACGGTGGTGTAAAGGCAAGCCATTTGCCTAAAAGCCTTCCAGGCATTTTCGTGATTTTATGTTCCGTACAATTCTAAACACACGGACGGGACTCCATAAATACCTGGTGCATAAGGTAAAACAATACTAATGCCAAAAAAAATAGCTGTGATTATCCGATAATAAAAATGGACTGGTTTTGCTTTGCCTTTTTCTTTTCCTTCTTTTCTTTTTTTTGGTGAATGCCATTAGGTTTCGCCTACGTTGTGATTTCACCATTTCCATGGTAACCACCAAAATCTGGTTTCAAGTAGAAGCAAAGCAAACAAAGAAAGCTAAGTTCTATTAAAAATAAGTAAGTGGCATGAATTAAATCCGTGCTGTGCTTTTATTTCCAACGAAATGGGTGATCCACACAATCAACTCCAACTTGTCCAGATGGGAAAATATTGTTGCTCCCCAAACCTGTGATAAGAACATAGCAAACCCCGAGCATTTGATTGCACGCACATGCGTACGCAGACTGTAACTATGTGTACTTTTCTTTGGAGTATCACCTCTGAAGTGGTTCCAATAAATACTCTACATCAATGCATTCCTCTGACATGAATGCACTACTAGACTGAAGCCGGAGCACACTTCCCGTCATGCCCATCTGGGCCGGCTGTCATCATCACACTTACTCGAACAACATCCAGCTCCTTGTTCCTCTGCATGAGCTGCTTTTCCAGTTCCACGATCTTGGACATGGCTTCATTCTCTGTGTCTTGCAGTTTTTCCGACAACTGTAAAGTTTTCAAAGGGAAGTTGGGTCACAACACAGGATCATTCTGATCAGGTTCTCAGCTCTCAGAAAGCAGAGCTTAAAGACCGCAGGGGCCCATCGGAGTTCTGCATGTGTTCCACAGGTTGTTTTCCAGAAATGTCAGTATTTATAACAGGGTTCTGGACACATACCTGTTTCTAGAGTGAATTCATTTATATGTGATCATTAATAAAACCCATCCAGCTGTTCGTGTTTCCACATATACAGTGGCTCTCTCTCCATTTCGGCTGGGGCTGGAGAACAACGGGTGAGGGAGGAGGGAAGCCCACCTTTCCTTCCCTAAGAAGGGCCATTAGGCAAAAGTCTTTGAAAACTGTTGATCCAGAAAACTTGGCTCTGTTACCACAGGTAACCAATTAAAAAAAATACTACTGCTTGTTTTGATCCAAACTACCCAGATAATAAAAGTCATTTCGAAGGGGCAGTTCAAGTGAACAGTGGCCGCTACAAAAGTGGGTTACGGGAGGCTGGGCACGGCTGAGGCTTCCAGCGAGGACAGGGTGAGCCGCGTGCTAAGGAGTTACTTCTCACAAAAGGCTCTGCAACTGAGCGGCTTCTGATTTCTCGCGTCCTGCTAAAAATGATCAAGTGAAGAAAATCAGGGAGGCAGGGGAGGGAAGAGTAGAGATTGGCATTCATCAGATTCAGAAAATAATCCAAATCTTCTAAGGGAACAGACACCAGGCCTGCGAATGCTCTTCCCGAGCACCTGTCGCCTGGGTGGAGCCGCAGAGCAGCATTTCAAAGGGAAGGATTTTGGCAACGCAGCTTAACTATGAGCCACGGAGACGCCCATCTGCAGAGTGATGGGAAAAGGTGAAGGATAGTAAATGCATGTAATACTAGCAACTAAGAAATCGTGGAGGAAAATAAATTTTCAAAGGGGAAAATAATATCCCTCCAAAAAGACAATTCATTTCACAATCACAGGCACTGTCACTCAGGATCCATCAAAAGACTCCGGCCCTCACAATGCTCGGGTTTGTAAGCAGTACCGTTTTTTCTGTTCATGCCTGCAATATTACAGTATTAGTCGAATAGATGAACAAATGAATAACCTCAAAAGGCCTTTTGACTCATTCTCAACTGGGTTTGTGGCCAGGAAACCCCTCCACGGAAAACAAGCTCCTTCCCTGACACAGAGCGAACGTTCTGCTCAGAGGACACTCCGCTCAAAAGAGGAGGCTATACGGGAAAGCTCACTGATTCCTCTGAAAACACTTCTCACTGAAATGAATGTATTTAGAGCTGGAAAAGCCACCAGACCTCCTGTCCATGGGCTTATGTGGACACCTTTGGTAGCAGATGTCTCATTTAGGAGATACCTAGTTGCCTCGGGCCAGATTCACTTATTTGAGCTACACTTCCCTCTGGGGAATGCCAATCATGTAACTCTCCCGTGCCGATAACAAAGCTGGCAGGGGAATCTGGGCTCGGCAGACACTGAGCAGGTGAGCTAAGGCGAGGCAATGGATTCCACTTAGTTTGCAGGAACACACCAGTCTTCTCTGTAAGAATCCAGCGTGGCTTCTGCTCACCCTCTCTCCCACGTCCCTGCTCAGCCCCAACCCTTTCATTTCCTGCCACAAGAGCTGACACTTATTCTGCTTTGCACCCAAGTTGAAACACAGACATTTTTTCCCTTTTCTGAGAGGTAGTTACATGAGAGATGTTTTCTTCCAGCTCTTCCACCCTTTCCAAGGCTGCATTCTTGGTTTCAGCATCTTCCAGCAGAGCTCCCACATCAAACACGTTGTCCAGGTAAGCCTGAATCTGCACCTGCAACTTGTCACTCTCAGTGTGTTTCAGCTTCTAAAAATCAAAGTGCGAGAGAAGGTGGTGTTAGCGTATCTGTGAAAATGTCAATAGAACACAATTACCCAAGAGCCTACATATTTTTCTTTATTCCAAATAGCCTAGCCTTTTCCAAGGGAGGGTTTGATACATCATCCTCCTGAAGAGAATTAGGGAGTAACCATCTAAGAGGGCACCATCAGATTACTTTCTGGTGAACACCCTCTCCCAAATATATACACATTTCCTCCCCGATCCTTCCTATGCATATATTCCCCAAGTGGATATATTCCAACCTAAAACACTTTGATACAGGTGAAATCAGGAAAACAGAGAAATTAAAAGCAGCTTTGAAGGGGAACAATAGTCGCAGGTGACATAAAACTTGAGGGGCATCTGTGTAGGAGAAGAGATTGGGGTGGGTGGTCACTTGCCAGGACGATGATGGTAGTTCTAGATGGGGGGAGGGCTAGGGGAAGGGTTAGGCAGGAGGTGGGAGAGGCACTGACAGAGTGTATTAGCCTTGGGGCTTATTTTAGCACACCCTGCTAGAACCCACCCCTCCACAATTATTTCCCTAAGACGATGGCCCAACGCAAGGAGCTCAGGGCTCCCCAAAGCACAGATCGGGAAGCCTTCCCTCATTGTCTGCACTCCAGGGCCAGGCATTCCAAAGGAAGTCAACTAACTCTAAGGTGAAAGTAGAGATCAAAAAAACCCATGAGTCTTCCTTAGAAGTAAGCTAAGTATGGCTTTCCCTGAGGAGCAGATAAATAGCTAGAGTACCTGGCACATTCATGATGCCAATAAACCTTTACTGAACAAACCAATCACTCCTTAACAAGACTGGGGTTTTTTTGTTTGTTTTGTTTTAATCCTTACCTGAGGATACTTTTTTTATTGCTTTTTAGAGAGAGAGGAAGAAGAGGAAAGAGAAAAACATCAATTGGTTGCCTTCTGTACACACCCAGCATGGGAACAAACCCTTGACCTAAGTATGTGCCCCAACCAGGAATTGAACCTGCGACCTTTTGGTTCACAGGACAACACTCCAGCCAACCGAGCCACACTGGCCAGGGCAACAAGACTGATTTTGTAAACTAATGAAGCATTTATATTTACCGTATTCTTCGGACTATAAGATGCACTCCCCCCCCCCGATTTGGGAGGAAAATGGGGGTACGTGTTAGAGTCCAAATGTAGCTTGCCTGGCTCACTGGGGGAGGCGCGAGGGGAGGCAGCAGTGGAGTGGGGTCACAGGAGGCAGGAGCAGGGTCTAAAACCTAGGTATGTCTTATGGTCTGGTGTGTCCTACAATCTGAAAAATATGGTACATGCTTATAATACCATTCTTCTAACAACTTCTATTTTTCAGGGTTCATAACCAACAGACCAGGAAGTTAAAGAAATAGAGTTTTGAAAAAGTCTTAAATTTTCATGAGGAATTCTATTTTACATAAATTCTCATTTTCTTTTTCATAAAAAGAAAAACAAATTTCTTCTAGGTCTAATCTACAACTGAGTTTGCTCCACTTTGTGAGTCTGAATGAAAAAGATCTCTGAGTAAGGGCAAAGTGTAGGAAGGAAAGCGGAGAAGTTTAGAAGGACTTGCACAGCCCTCACAACAAACAACAGGGGCTTGTATGTTACCCTGTGCCTGGAGCCTGAAGCGAGCTCTGCATAGCCATCACAAAACTGACCCCAGAACATCCTTCGGGAGCTAGACACCCAAATTCTGCTCAAATACTGCTACTCTCAGAGCACGTGGGGAAAGAAGACAGACAAACCTTCGCCTCGAAGAAGGAAAATGCCTTTCAGTACAACATCCTGTCAAAGATACTAGCAGGCCTTCAAATGGGAAAACAATTCAAACAACTCTTTAATGGAAATCCATCACGCCTCTCCCTGGGCAGTCATCAGACAGCGTTAGCCAGTCTATCCGAGAGCAGCCCAGGTGGTCTGAGAAGGCAGGCCACAAGCTCCAGAGTAACCAGTTCGGTGATTCTACCTAACAATAAACCGAGGGTACAGATGTGTGATTCCCTGGCTTCCCCCTAAGGAAGACAGGCAGCTGCACTTGACATGTTCAAGAGAAGTACTTCTGTCTTCTTCATAACTAGAAACGGCCTTGAAATTGAGCTCCACAATTCTTGCCCCATCACTAGTGATCTTCCAAGTTCAAATGGACCATTCTTATAGAGAATGGAAAACCTCGCTGCCAAAGAGTGACAGGGGAAGGGTACATCCTGTGCACACAGAGCTACTCAAGTCCATTCAGGATTTTCACACCAACCCTCTGTGTCTACGCTGCAGAACGTCAGGGAACTGGCTGCGCACTTCTGCAAGGGAGCAAGAGAAAGAGAAGCTTTAACCTCCTTTTCCCAAGAACTAAAAGTAGAACTTCTAAAGCCACAAACATTTTAAGCAGATTTTAACAACTACACAAGGAAATCTCTAGTGTTTATTTCCTCGTTATTTTTTTTCACGCACTAAGCAATTATTCATAAGTCTACAGCAGTCTGGGTTTGGCTTTCCCTGCCCAATCAGGCTCCCCAGAGTAACCAAGAATGCGAATTGCCCAACAGCCTGGATGAAGAGTGCATTGAGACTTGACCCAGACAAAGCTCAAAAGCAGAGGAAAGTTGCAGCAGAGCTACAAGAGGTTATCTGACTTAGGCACCTAAAGACGGCCAGCAGAGGACGGCCTAAGGCCCCAGGAGGTCTGGCAAGCATCCAGCTTCTCTGGTAGGCTGCATCACTCGCATTAGTTCCTTTTAACTAGCAGCACACTAAGTTGATGGCGTAGAGCTTTACGTGTTCCTTAGTCACTACGGAAGAGTACCTTTGAAGGTAGGCAATAAATCAGGTCTCATATTAGAGCCAAAGCTTTCAACTTATACTTACATCCAAGTATTCATCCAGGCCTAACTTGGTAAATTCATATTGGAGGTGAACTCTGAAATTCATATCTTCTACTGAATGGACTACAATATTAATAAACTGCATAGAGGCCACCTGAAATGAAATTGCCAACAGGTTAGATGAGTTCCAGACTTATTTGCTCAGTTTAATCATAATAAACGCTTTCAATCACACAAATCTAAGCTCATTTACCAATATCCCTTTCCTTCATTTCACTGGGTATTTAAAAATACTTTATTTTATTTTTTTAATTCAAAAGTCATATAAATATCATGATTAGATACCACTTCACCTCCACTAGGGTGGCTCTAATCAAAAAGACAGACAGACGTGCCGAGAGGACATGGGGAAGTTGAAACGCTCGTGCACTGCAGCCGGGAGACAGAGCAGCACAGCCATGGTGTGCAGCCTGCCGGCTCCTCACGACGGCCCGGCCGTCCCATTCTCGGGTGCACGTACCCGAGAGAAACGGAAACGCACATCCACATAAAAACGTGTACACAAATGTTCATAGCACCATTATTCACAATAACCAAAAGTGGAGGGAAAAAAAACAGTGCCCATCAACTTACATATTAAAAAACTGTGATATACCCATCTATGGAATATTACGTGACAATAGAAAGGAATGAAGTACTGATATGTGCCACGACATGGATGAACCTGGACACGTTATAAGTGTAAAAAGTCACAAAAAATGACGTATATAATTCTGTTCATATGAAATATCCAGAAGAGGCAAATCTACAGAGACAGAAAGTAGGTTAGTAGTTGCCTAGAACTGGGCGTGGGAAAAAATGGGGAGTGACTGCTAATTGGTATAAGGATTCTTTGGGTGAGGGGCGGGGGGACAAAATTTTCTAAATTAGCCTTCAATGAGGACTGCACAGCCCTACAAATATACTAAAAATACATTGACTCGTGTAGCTTAGATGGGTAAACTGGGTAGCATGTGAATTATATCTCAGTAGAGCCATTAAAATTCTATAGGTATACAGAATAAGCTATGTAAGTTATTACAGATACACTGTAGAAAATATAAAAGTTATTACAAAACATTCAAATCTCCTATAATCACAGGTGATTTTATCACAATCACTTCTACAATCTCACCACGGGCCCCACCACACCATCAGGTTCATTTCAGGATCTCTGACCCACCTTTCCATTTTCATTATTTTTTATGGATTGATTTTAGAGAGAGAAGAAGGGAATGAGAAACATCAATTTGTTGTTCTCTTTCTGTAGGCATTCATCAGTTGCTTCTTGCCCATGCCCTGACTGGAGATGGAACCCACAACCTTGGCGCGTCGGGACGACACTCTAACCGAGGGAGCTACCTGGCCAGGGCCTGTATTTCCATTTTAAATAATCACCTTGTTTCCATTCCATAGAAGCCTTGGATTTACTGCTTTCTACCCACAACTGCATCAGTGGCCCACAGAGAAAAGCAGTCCCTAGTTTGGTAAAACAGCACAGAGTTAACAGATCTGTTTTGCTTATAACAGTGATACTCAATGTATTTATTGTGAAAACATCTCACTAATGCTTTTCCTCTACAGTTAAATGGAGCCTTCTGCAAGGAGGTAAAATGACTATGGTACTAGATTCAAGTTCACTCTGAAAATCACCTCACTCTCCCCCATCCCTGTTTCTCCTTTATCTTTCTAAAATTATTTTTATCACATTAGGTTCTTCCTTGAGTACGCTATACACTAGATATCCCTGGAAGACGTGTTAATCCTCTAGGTGGCAAGGAGATGCTATGGCAATTTACTAAAAAGTTACTGCAGGTGCTATGGTTAAATAAGCCAAAAAAGATTTGGTCAGTTTTTTGTTTTCTTTTGTCCACCAAAAAATGCATAAAAAGATTTTGTCCTATGTTACAAGAATTTTTATTTTATAAGGAGTAAGTTGTTTGGGAGGTTATG